>OY982556.1:9220780-9362231 GCA_963859965.1 Ceramica pisi | reverse complement strand
ATTTTGTGCGCCACTGCGCCTATGTAGGTACCTATTTTGAAGTGGAACGGTAATATAATAATACTTGTTATAACATGTATATAATTATATATTTTAATATCCAGTAGGCATCACATGAGTACATAGAATACATACTTAAAAAAAAATTAAATAGTATTAAGTAGGTACAGGTCTATTTAAACACATCAACTTGTTTACCTTAGGTACTTATAGTTAAAACGTTCTCGTCCGCTCGCCGTCCGTCACACTCACACGTAGACACAGCTCAGCTGAAGGATCGCCTGAAATTGATAAATGAAATAGAAACATTATTAAACTATGTCCTATTTAGAAGGGCAATTACAAGTACCTACAGATCATCAACTATTACACATTGACTGATTCGCCTTTAATTACTTACATATTGTTAGTTAACTGCGCCACGCACGATGTTGTCGCTCTCAGCAGAAGGGTCCTGTACCTGAAATTGATATACAAATAAAATATTAAACTAGGTATATAGGTAATAACGTCCACCAATACGACCTATGCACGATGTACGACGTCTAGCTAGGTAGGTAGGTACATATAATGTATACGTAGCGTTCATGTCGCATTTTTTTTTTTTGTTTATGCATTATCATAGACTAGTTATTTTATGTAGGTAGGTAGGTATATATATAAAACAAACAAATAAGCCCAACGCGTGTAAAACACGAGAAATCGTATCAAGAGAATGCGCTAGGTACCTACGAGGTTTTGGTAGCTGTACAGCTACCGAGCGGGGACTGTACTGCTGTGTGGTGGTGGCGGCGCGCGGCGCCGCCGACCGTCATCAGCGTGTCCGCCGCGTCTTTTGTCGTTTTACACCTTATTCGATACAGTTTCTGATGCGATAATCCCGATCAGTACACTGTTTGCTAGTCGAAGGGCATTCTAGTGTTTCGATATTAGTATATTAATAGGTTGCACGTCCTGGACGGAGTCGTCCGTCCTTAACAGTTCGGCGGTCGCGGTGTTTTACGACGGTTCACTCTTACCTCGATAATACCTTCGCGAGGCCGTCCCATATCGACGAATTGTTGTCGCCGCACAAGCTCGATATCCTCTCCGTCGACGCGTCGACCTTAATCGCCATCAAACATCGTTTTTATAGAGAAAATAACGTTTTGAACTCGACCCGACCTTAGCATCGTACGCAGTCGTCGAATTAAATCGCCGCCACCGCCGCAACGATCGCTTCACGCTCACACAATCACCTCTGCCTCGTCGTCAACTTCATGACTTATCCGAAAACGTAAACAACACCTACGCCCCGTTACGATTAACATTATTTTTATTTATTTTATTAGATACGTGTTAGTGAAAACTTTCAAGCGTTCATACGAGAAAACGTCTCGCGACATCACGGCGCTCGTTACGGTAAAGTTACGTCGTGCTTTAGTGTACGTATACGAAACTCGTGAAACCTATAAGTGGCGACATCTAAGTCTCCATTACTTAAACAGCTACTATTTTTGAGTGTACGTACGTTTGTGTGTGTTGTGAATAACTACCTACGAGATGGCAGACACCGCAGTTGCTACCGAGGCTCCGGCACCCGCTACCCCAGCGAAGAAGCAGGCGAGACAGGCCGGCGGCGGCGCCGCTAAGAAACCCAAAGCGAAGCCGACCCATCCCAAAACATCCGAGATGGTCAACAGCGCCATCAAGGAGATGAAAGAACGCAGCGGATCTTCCCTGCAGGCGATCAAGAAATACATCGCCGCGCAGTACAAGGTCGACGCGGAGAAATTGGCTCCTTTCATCAGGAAATATCTGAAGAGCGCCGTCGAATCTGGAGCGCTGATCCAGACCAAGGGCAAGGGTGCCTCCGGTTCGTTCAAACTCGAATCGAAGTCGGCCGCGTCGAAGAAGCCCGCCGGCGCCGCAGGCAAGGCCGCCAAAGCTCCCGCTGCGGCCGCGAAGACGAAGAAGGCGACCGCCTCGGCAGCTGGCGCCAAGACCAAGAAGGCGGCAGCCGCCGCCGCGTCCGCCGCTTCTCCTTCGAAAGCCAAGTCGACAGCCGCCGCCGCCGCAAAGGACAAGAAGGCGGCCGCCGCCAAGAAGAAGCCGGCACCCAAGAAGGCCGCCGCCCCCGCCAAGGCGAAGGCACCCAAAGCCAAGAAGACAGCCAAGCCCCCAACAAAGAAACCTAAAGCGCCTAAACCCAAGAAGGCCGCAGCTACACCCAAGTCTAAGCCGGCAGCCAAGAAAGCTTCCGCCGCTAAGAAGTAAGCTACGGTCGCGTTCGCGTTACACCGGCGACGACGACGACGGTGACGGCGACGACAGCGGCGCAGACCACCATCACCAACAGCAACAACAACAACAACAACAACCACCAGTGTGCAGAAGACAATCTCAATGGTGTATTTGTGAATGTGTGTACGTACGTCTGTGTGTTACATGTCACTATATACCTACGTCGTTGTTGTTACGCGTCTGTCTATCTATCGTCCCCGGGAACAAGGGTGCGGAACACCGCTCGACGCGTCTCGACCGGCGATTCATCGGATGCAGCAAGCCAGCCAGCAGCAGCAACCGAAGAAACCAAGGCGGCACCGAGATGCTTAGCGCGCGTGCCACGCGCTCTCGATCGCAGCGCTCTCCCGAGCGCACACCAAAAAGCCCTTTTCAGGGCTAACAATACTTTCATGAATATGAACAATATTCGTTTCTATTATACAGAGAGTCTAAAACGTTCAAAAAAAAAAAAAAAAAATATAACTCTAGTGCGAGCACCTATAACCTACCTACCTACCTACCTACCTACCTGCCTACGCACAGAACACAAGAAATTACTCGCACAATAATTATCTACTTATGTACCTACCTGTTATACATGACATGCACGAAAGAACAAAAAGACGAAAAACAAATATAAATCTATCTTACAGGTTACCTAGGTACACATACCCGTTCTGTTAGCTGCACGCACGCACAAATTATTATTACTTGCACTGTTTACAAACGTTACATACTACGTAAACACACACACACACACGTCACTATCTATTATTAAACTACACTTCTTTCTTTCAAGCACTAGGTACGCGACGACAATTTTCTGCCCGACTGTAATACCTGCCTACCTACCTACCTACCTACCTACCTACCTACCTACCTACCTACCTACCTACCTACCTTTTCAAATAAGAATTTCTCTAGACGTGCATAATATAATAATTTTATTGTGAGTAGGTAAATAGTGCAGCGTGTTGTTCGTATATTTTGAGCGCGCGCGCGCGCGCCTGCGCGTTCAGCGATTTGGTTTCGTTGGCTGTGTTACCCCTACCACTGCAACAGCCACGCGGCGCGCATATATATAAACCGGACTATAGACGCGGAGCGTATTCACTGTTTAGATTGTCTCGGCGCGCGCACTGACGTACGCGTGTTTCGTTATTTTCGCGAGTTACTCTACAAACTTACCTCTCAACCATGTCTGGTCGCGGTAAAGGTGGCAAAGTCAAGGGAAAGGCAAAGTCCCGTTCCAACCGTGCTGGTCTTCAGTTTCCCGTGGGGCGTATCCACAGGCTGCTGCGTAACGGAAACTACGCCGAGCGTGTGGGTGCCGGCGCGCCCGTCTACTTGGCCGCCGTCATGGAGTACCTAGCCGCTGAGGTCCTAGAGTTGGCCGGCAACGCCGCGAGGGACAACAAGAAGACCAGGATCATCCCGCGTCATCTTCAATTGGCCATCCGCAACGACGAGGAGCTTAACAAGCTGCTCTCCGGTGTGACGATCGCCCAAGGTGGTGTGCTGCCGAACATCCAGGCCGTGCTACTGCCCAAGAAGACCGAGAAGAAGGCTTAAACGTCGGTCCTCTTCGCGCACACATACACAGCCGGTGCTTCGCAGCGAGTGCTGCTCGGCACGCGTACTTCGATATAATATCTATGAACGTACATAATATGTATTATGTCGGTTGCGCGATGCTATTCGCTCGTATGCATTCAGAACAAAAGGCCCTTTTCAGGGCCACAATATGATTCGTCAAATATAAACCAAAGACAGTTTCTTTAACGGTGTCGTCGTAAAGCGAAACGTATCTACGTACGTACGTACGTACGTACGTACCTACCTACCTTCCTTCCTTCCTTCCTACCTACCTACCTACCTACCTACCTACAAGTCGTGTACATTTTGATGACCTGATGTGTACCAGAAGACTACCTACGTGATGCAAACAAAAACCTATAGGCATGTATGTATTTTTGTGTCGCTACTATTGAAATGTGACGTTAACATGATGACAGAGAATAATATCTAAACAATATCACCGAACTGGCGGTGAAATTAGGTTTGAAACGATATACCTATACCCACTATAGCCCCATAAGTATAGCATCTACCTATTATGATAATATTCAATTTTAGTTAAATAATTGATACGTAAACCAATGTACCTACCTAAGTGGTTAATTATAAAACGGAAAGAAAGAAAAAAAAAAAAACAGAATTAACTACTCGTTTAAATTATGTATTACTACATATTAATTATTTTCAATAATATTATTTACTACAAACGCAAGCGTCTATCCCCCCCCCCCCTCCCCCTCTGCCTGCCTCCCGAGTAAACCCCTCTCCCCGCGCGCGATCTACACTCTAGCTAAGGAGCGATGCGATTGGTCCGCCGCTACGTCGACCACGCCGCGAACGTGTACCGCGACCCATGATATAAATACGACTTGTGGAAAATTTTGTGGATCACACTGCGACTGAACTCCGTTTCGGTAGCACGCGTATTACTATAATATATCATCATGCCGCCCAAGACAAGTGGTAAAGCCGCCAAGAAGTCTGGCAAAGCCCAGAAGAACATCTCCAAGACCGACAAGAAGAAGAAGAAGCACAAGAGGAAGGAGAGTTACGCCATCTACATCTACAAGGTCCTGAAGCAGGTGCACCCCGACACCGGTATCTCCAGCAAGGCCATGTCCATCATGAACTCGTTCGTGAACGACATCTTCGAGCGTATCGCCGCCGAAGCTTCCCGCCTCGCCCACTACAACAAGAGGTCGACCATCACGTCCAGGGAGGTGCAGACGTCCGTCAGGCTCCTGCTGCCCGGAGAGCTCGCCAAGCACGCCGTCAGTGAAGGCACCAAGGCCGTCACCAAATACACCAGCTCCAAGTGAGCGGTCGGCTGCTAACAAGAGCGAACCGCGTCTCGACGCCGCCTCGTCGTGTGTGTGTGAAAAGTGCGTAACTCCGGTGCGAATGTGTTCGTGTGTCTTGTGTCATAGTGGTGCGTGTTAATCGTGTGAGCTACTACTTACTCGCACGATGCACGTATCGCGGACTCGAACCACGACACAGACGTGTCTGGACGCGCGCTCTCCCAACACCACCCACCGCAGGATGGCGGGAGAAACAACAAAAGGCCCTTTTCAGGGCCACAAATATGTTCATGTGATGATAATATTCACGTTTCTTTAATTTGAATAGTCAAAACGTTACCTATAAGTACCTAACGATATTACTCGAATTATATACCTACACCTATTACAATAACAACATGAATTGAATTATTGTTGTTGGAGGTACCTACCTAATAGCAATACACGATACATTACACACACAAAGTATTTACCTGCTTAATACGTAGGTAGTTATAAGGAAGAAAAGGAGTTGCAACATTTGAAAAGGAGTTGCAACGGAACACGATGCATAATAATTACGCATGCGCACAAGCAACACCAAAGTAACCTAGAAGAGCTAATTACTCGTACCTAGTTAGTTAGGCTGCACTATTATTAGGTAATTTATTAGCGAATAATAAAAATGACTCGGTACGGCTCTCGATACATGTATACATACCTAGTCCTACTTAACTAAGTACCTACTTTGTTAAAATTTTCAACATGATTGTAGTACTTTTACACAGGTCTGGACACGACGAAATAATGGAAAACGCTTGTCCTTTCGATTGATATTATATATTTTTAGAAGAATAAGAAAATTTTACGATTGAACACGTGTTTTCTAATACCTATTTTTCTTGAATTTGTCCGAAATTTTTGTTTCTTTCTCAGCCAAAGTTTTGTTGTGTGTTAGTTCGTTGTGCGAAAGGGGGCGCGCGTGCGCCTCGTGTCAGCTACGATGCTACGGGTATAAATACGGGCGACACAAGCGAAGCCTGTTTTATTCACTCTCGTACGTTCGTTGCGTGTAGTTCCGCGCGTCCGTTTCGTTTTGTGTTTATTTTATTCGCGTTATCCTCCCGTTCCGTGTTTACAATGGCGCGTACTAAGCAGACCGCTCGTAAATCCACCGGTGGTAAGGCACCGAGGAAACAGCTCGCCACCAAGGCCGCGCGTAAGAGCGCACCGGCCACCGGAGGCGTTAAGAAGCCCCATCGTTACAGGCCCGGAACCGTGGCTCTCCGTGAGATCCGTCGTTACCAGAAGAGTACCGAGCTGCTGATCCGCAAGCTTCCGTTCCAGCGTCTCGTGCGTGAGATCGCTCAGGACTTCAAGACCGATCTCCGTTTCCAGAGCTCCGCCGTCATGGCGCTGCAGGAGGCCAGCGAAGCTTACCTGGTCGGTCTATTCGAAGACACCAACCTGTGCGCGATTCACGCTAAGCGCGTCACCATCATGCCCAAGGACATCCAGTTGGCGCGCAGGATCAGAGGCGAACGCGCTTAAACTGTGCAACTTCTGCTGCAACGGCACAAGTCGCAAGCACGGACACGCCTCGTCGTCGTGTTTCCGTCTGTGACTGTGCGCGTTCACATAAAAGGCCCTTTTCAGGGCCACATATGTATCTGATTGTTATATGTTTCTTTCTATCAGAATGTCGAAAAAGAAAAAAAAAAAACGTTACCCACCACACACATTTATAATTTATATGATACCTATCTACAAATGACGACAAAAATCCAATTAAGTACGAACTAGGTACTTACTTATTTACACTACCTATACCTACACATTATTATAATACCATAGAAGTGAGTACCTACCTACTTAAGTGCTACTCTTGACTGCTCTTCTATACGTATGTATCAGAGACGATGAGTCTTTCATATTGCTATGAGCGCGGCTCTACCCCAGTACCTATTTGCATGATTTAAGTTACCATACCAATCTCGATCAAAATATCACTTTCTCATTATGTTTAGAACAGTTAGGGATCGTTATGATGTATACCTACTTTTCATTTACTTACTTACTTACTTACCTACCTACCTACCTACCTACATTTTTTTTTTTTTTTTTTTTTTTTTAAAGCAGTACCTACCTACCTACCTACCTACCTACCTACCTACCTACCTAAGTAAAGTTCTGAAAATTTTATTATTTTATTCGAATGCGCTTGACGAAAACTCCATGCTTAGAACAAATCGGGCAACCGACCAATCAACGACTAGCATCGTCTCACCTCTCCCCGCGCTCCGACGGCACCACTTCACCCGCCCGCTGAGCTCCGCTCACGGTATATATATAAGAGAGACAAAATTTTGTGAAACTTGCTCGGACCTGACGGCCGGGTTTACCCCTGTGGGTAAGGGGAAGAGGAAGAAGCGGAGTCCAGCCACGGAGTCTGCTCCGAAAGCTAAGAAAACGGCAGTATCTCCTGCCACTTCTGCCTCCCGCGCACCTCTCTCGCGTCCGTCTTCTCCCTCATCTGCTCCTGCTGGTATCTCCCAGCAAGCGAGTCAGCAGAGGCAGTCTAGCCGCCCGGCTAGCCCCATGGCAACAGCCACCCAGGCCTCGCCCCCGAAGACCAAACCTCCTCCACCACTCTACCTACATCAGGTCAAGCAGTGGGATGACATTTCCGCGGTTTGCGACTTACGCAAAATTCGCTATAGTCATGCCCGTGTGGTTCAACAGGGCCTTAAGGTCTCTGTTCCCACAGCAGCTGACTACAGGGCGCTACATAAACTCCTCGTTGAGAGGAAAGTGGCGTTCCACTCCTTCGCTCTCCATGAGGAGAAACAAATCAGAGTGGTGGTGAGGAACGTTCCTCTCGACCTTGACGATGACGACATCTACTGCAGCCTCGAGAAGCAGAAGATACCTGTAGCATCGGTCCACCGCATGCACCGTCGCGGCGGAGCACCGTATAACATGGTGCTCGTAGTCTGCAACCCCGTCGAGGGTTACCACCCTATCTACAAGATCTCAAAGATCTGTAGCATGGAAGGGTTCAAGGTCGAGAACCCTCACCGTAGCGGCATCGTTGGCCAGTGCCATAGATGTCAGCTTTACGGCCACTCCCAGCGTCATTGCCACGGCAAACCACGCTGCGTTAAGTGTCTGGGCGACCATGGCACTAAGGACTGTCCTCGTCCGAAGGATCGCACAAAATGCGCTGATCCCCCCAGCTGCGTGTTGTGCGGAGAGTCTGGGCACCCGGCCAACTACCGTGGTTGTCCCAAGGCGCCCAAATCCTCCGCACCGAAGCTGGCGAAGCGTGACAGTGCTCGCCAACAAAGGGAGACCCCTTCCGTCCCCAACAACAAGACTCTTCAGCGTTCCAACCCCTGGAACGCTCAAAATCACGAAAAACATTTCCCGGCGTTACAAAAGACGTCATCCCAGGCCGCAACGACCGTTTCGGTCCCTGCGGCCCAAAAGGGTACCCCGGCGGTGCCGGCCCTTTTGGACGTCTCCATCCCGCCGTTCGCCGTGCCTACAACTAGCCGAGCTATGGCTCAGAAGGAGGCGAGGCCTGTGCAGCTCCCACCAGTGGCGAAGTCTGCCCCTATGGCGATCACTGCGACTGCTTTCTCGCAGAACATTCATGTTCTGGCGTACTATGCTTTCAGCTCTCCAAGAGCTCTAGAAATGAAACAGGCCTTAGAGTCCTGCCACGCCACCGAGGCTGGTTCAGTTGCGCTGGAATACAGCGACGTCATGAGATACGTAGAAATGTTTTTAACTTTTAAATCTTGAATGGATAAAGGCCCAAATACGTGTAGGCTCAAACCGAAGGCCCTCCGGATAGGGCTCTTCAATGCTAATGGCCTTCAGGGCCAACGTGATGAGATCGCCACGTTTCTTCGCGACCATCACTTAGATATTCTTTTACTTCAAGAGACCTTCCTCAAACCATGTCATCGGGATCCTAAAATCGCCAACTATCGTTTAGTTCGCAATGATAGGACCCGGAGTCATTTAGGAGGCACTCTTATCTACTACAAAATGTCTCTTCACTGCATCCCTATGGATCCTCCCACCCTTTCCTCGATCGAGGTCTCCGTCTGTCGGCTAGGCATGACTGGCCATCAGCCCATCACGATCATCTCGGCTTACATTCCTCCTTCCATCTCGGATGCTACATCCGTCAAGGACGACCTAACAACTCTTCTTGGTATGAGTGACTCTGTCCTTCTGGCGGGGGATCTCAACGCCAAACATCCCTCGTGGAATAGCCACTCAACCAATCTTAAAGGTAGAGCCGTTTTCGAACTGTGCAATACCTTGAACTTCGACGTCATTGCACCAATGCATCCGACGCATTACCCTCACGACCCGAACCTTCGACCCGATGTACTCGACATCGCTCTCCTTAAGAATGTTAACCTACGGTTACATGCTGTGGAGGCGTTTGACGAGCTCAACTCAGACCATCGGCCAGTTATTCTGGAGCTCGCTCCTAGACACGGTCCTATGGACCCCTGTCAACCCCTTCCTCCCCAAGTGGTCACTGACTGGAGGAGAGTAAGCGAAATGCTGAAAAACTCCACGTCATCCCACTTGGACAACATTCCTGATAACATCGAGACTGTGGATGACACGAAATCCGCGATCAGCTCTCTCACGGAGCACGTTCAATCTGTCCTGAACAGTTGTTCAAGGGAGGCACCGTCGATGAGAGATCATCGCTGGAAACTCCCTGACGATGTGCGTGCGCTCGTGACTGAGAAGAACGCGGCCGTCCGTGCCTACAGATCTTTCCCCTGTGCTAATAACAAAAGCTTTATGCGTTACTTACAGCGTAAATTAAGTAAACGCGTCAAAGAGCTACGTAACCAGCAATGGGAAAAGATGCTCGGTGAACTCGAACCGACTCACCTCGCATTCTGGGAACTTCAGAGGAAGTTGCGCACTTCTGAGGTTTCTTCCATGCCCCCGCTCACTCGTCCTGACAATACCATCGCCTTTGATGACGATGAGAAAGCCGAGTGCCTGGCTGACAGCCTGGAGTCTCAATGCTCCCCCAGCACCGAACCAGTAGACCCGGCTCACCTCGCTGAGGTTGATGCTGAGGTTGAGCGTAGGACTTCCCTTCCACCTGTCGAGGACCCCGATGATCCTCTCCCACCCGTCACTCCAGACGAGGTGAAGGAGATCATTGGCAGACTCAAACCCAGGAAAGCACCTGGGTCAGATGGAATCACCAACAGGGTGTTCCGTCTCTTTCCTGACACTCTTATCCTGTTGCTGACCGCCATCTTCAATGGTGCTCTAGCAAACAACATGTTTCCACAAGAGTGGAAAGAGGCTACTGTCATCGGTATTCCCAAGCCGGGCAAGCCAAAATCATCTCCTTCTTCCTACCGTCCTATCAGTCTGCTCAAAGCGCTCGGCAAGATCTACGAGAGGCTTATTTATAAGCGTCTCAAGGATTATGCGGAGCGCAAGAGTCTTATTCCTAAAGAGCAGTTTGGCTTCAGATCCAATCACTCTTGTGTCCAACAGGTGTACCGCATCACTGAGCACATCAATGACCGTTTTCAGCGCGGCATGATGACGGGAAGCCTTTTCTTTGACATTGCGAAAGCCTTCGACAAGGTCTGGCACAACGGCCTGATATACAAGTTGTATCGCCTCGGTGTGCCAGATCGTCTCGTGCTCATCTTACGAGACTATTTGTCGAACCGCACCTTTCGGTATCGCATCGAAGGGGCGCTTTCTTCCCCTCGTCCTATCCGAGCAGGCGTACCGCAAGGTGGCGTGCTCTCGCCTCTTATCTTCACGCTATTCACCAGCGACATTCCCAAGTCCCCCAAGACGCAGTTAGCGCTATTTGCCGATGATACGGCCATTTACTGCAGCGGCAGGAGCCCTACGGTCATTGCCCGGAACCTCCAGAAATCCGCCACTGACTTAGCCCTGTGGTTTCGGAGGTGGAGGATTGAGGTAAACCCGGAAAAAAGTCAGGCGGTCTTGTTCCGTAGAACTTGGACGAGAATCTCCCATCATCCTGATCCTATCACCATGTTTGGTAAGCCGATCCCTTGGGAAAAGCGAGCTAAATATCTTGGTGTCATACTAGATCAACGCCTGAATTTTGCAGAGCACATAAGGTCGGTACGCTCGCGTGCCGCCTTCGCTCTCGGTAGGCTCCATTCCATGCTGAATGCACGCAGCAAGTTATCTCTCAAATGCAAACTGCGCATTTACACTACGTGCATACGTCCGATTATGACTTATGCGTGTGCCACTTTCGCACACACTAAGCCACGTCATATCCATAGGATGCAGTCACTTCAGAACCGCTTTCTCCGTCGGGCCACGGGTGCCCCGTGGTTCGTTAGGAACGATCGGCTTCATATCGATCTCAAAATTCCGACTATCCAGCAATTCATGAAACGACTTACTAAGCGTTTCATCGAATCTGCGAACAAACATTCAAACTTCCTAATTGCATCGGCTTCCCGATACACGCCCTCTCAGATTAGTAGGATTCGCCGGCCACGGCACACCCTCACAGATCCCGACGATCCCATCACCCTACTCCAAGAAAGTTCTAGGGAAACGAGTACCCTAAATAAACACAAACACAGACCGCGATCCGTATTCCGACCTCGCCGCCGAGGTCCAGCGCGACGACCCTGTAAATCTCCCCCCCGTCTTTTGCCAAATGAGCCAGCCCGCGAAGCTGAGCCTATAGTAGCTTTAAACTCCCCAAATAATGGAAATATGACCCAGCCAGTCCCTTGCTGCCCTCCCCCAAACGATGCCGCTGAGTCGAGGTCCGTACCCCACAGGGGGTGCCCTCAGCGAGCGGAGTTTTAGTATATTTTATATAGCCTTGGCTGGGGGCCTTAAATTCACCTAGGCCACCACAGGCAAGTCCGGTTAAGTAGCTGAGGCTCTCTAGAGTCATTAGCTGCGAGAGGCCACTATCAAAAAAAAAAAAAAAAAAAAAAAAAAAAAAAAAATTTTGTGAAAACTCCACAGTCGTCCGCGTTGTTCGTGAGCGCCGCACGCCCGTGCCGAGTGTTATTTGTCGTGAATTATTTTGGAAGCCTATCCAAGCTTAGAAGATGACCGGTCGCGGTAAGGGAGGAAAGGGTCTGGGAAAAGGAGGAGCCAAGCGTCACAGGAAAGTACTTCGTGATAACATCCAGGGTATCACGAAGCCCGCCATCCGTCGTCTGGCTCGCAGAGGCGGCGTGAAACGTATCTCCGGTCTGATCTACGAGGAGACTCGCGGTGTGCTTAAAGTGTTCCTCGAGAACGTCATCCGCGATGCCGTCACCTACACCGAGCACGCCAAGAGGAAGACCGTCACCGCCATGGACGTCGTCTACGCTCTGAAGCGCCAGGGTCGTACCCTGTACGGTTTCGGCGGTTAAACTCATCCGGTTTGCCGGTCGTTGCCCGTATGCGCCGCGCAACCAGCTGCTCTACGTACTGTGCGTGTGTGGTGGACAATCATACCGTTGTTCGATCATACGTGTACGTATGTAGATGCGCACATCAAAAAAGGCCCTTTTCAGGGCCGCATATGATTCGATATAATAAATGTGTTTCTTCAATGGAATTGTCTGAAAAAACGAACCAACAAACTGCATTTTGTGCGCCACTGCGCCTATGTAGGTACCTATTTTGAAGTGGAACGGTAATATAATAATACTTGTTATAACATGTATATAATTATATATTTTAATATCCAGTAGGCATCACATGAGTACATAGAATACATACTTAAAAAAAAATTAAATAGTATTAAGTAGGTACAGGTCTATTTAAACACATCAACTTGTTTACCTTAGGTACTTATAGTTAAAACGTTCTCGTCCGCTCGCCGTCCGTCACACTCACACGTAGACACAGCTCAGCTGAAGGATCGCCTGAAATTGATAAATGAAATAGAAACATTATTAAACTATGTCCTATTTAGAAGGGCAATTACAAGTACCTACAGATCATCAACTATTACACATTGACTGATTCGCCTTTAATTACTTACATATTGTTAGTTAACTGCGCCACGCACGATGTTGTCGCTCTCAGCAGAAGGGTCCTGTACCTGAAATTGATATACAAATAAAATATTAAACTAGGTATATAGGTAATAACGTCCACCAATACGACCTATGCACGATGTACGACGTCTAGCTAGGTAGGTAGGTACATATAATGTATACGTAGCGTTCATGTCGCATTTTTTTTTTTTGTTTATGCATTATCATAGACTAGTTATTTTATGTAGGTAGGTAGGTATATATATAAAACAAACAAATAAGCCCAACGCGTGTAAAACACGAGAAATCGTATCAAGAGAATGCGCTAGGTACCTACGAGGTTTTGGTAGCTGTACAGCTACCGAGCGGGGACTGTACTGCTGTGTGGTGGTGGCGGCGCGCGGCGCCGCCGACCGTCATCAGCGTGTCCGCCGCGTCTTTTGTCGTTTTACACCTTATTCGATACAGTTTCTGATGCGATAATCCCGATCAGTACACTGTTTGCTAGTCGAAGGGCATTCTAGTGTTTCGATATTAGTATATTAATAGGTTGCACGTCCTGGACGGAGTCGTCCGTCCTTAACAGTTCGGCGGTCGCGGTGTTTTACGACGGTTCACTCTTACCTCGATAATACCTTCGCGAGGCCGTCCCATATCGACGAATTGTTGTCGCCGCACAAGCTCGATATCCTCTCCGTCGACGCGTCGACCTTAATCGCCATCAAACATCGTTTTTATAGAGAAAATAACGTTTTGAACTCGACCCGACCTTAGCATCGTACGCAGTCGTCGAATTAAATCGCCGCCACCGCCGCAACGATCGCTTCACGCTCACACAATCACCTCTGCCTCGTCGTCAACTTCATGACTTATCCGAAAACGTAAACAACACCTACGCCCCGTTACGATTAACATTATTTTTATTTATTTTATTAGATACGTGTTAGTGAAAACTTTCAAGCGTTCATACGAGAAAACGTCTCGCGACATCACGGCGCTCGTTACGGTAAAGTTACGTCGTGCTTTAGTGTACGTATACGAAACTCGTGAAACCTATAAGTGGCGACATCTAAGTCTCCATTACTTAAACAGCTACTATTTTTGAGTGTACGTACGTTTGTGTGTGTTGTGAATAACTACCTACGAGATGGCAGACACCGCAGTTGCTACCGAGGCTCCGGCACCCGCTACCCCAGCGAAGAAGCAGGCGAGACAGGCCGGCGGCGGCGCCGCTAAGAAACCCAAAGCGAAGCCGACCCATCCCAAAACATCCGAGATGGTCAACAGCGCCATCAAGGAGATGAAAGAACGCAGCGGATCTTCCCTGCAGGCGATCAAGAAATACATCGCCGCGCAGTACAAGGTCGACGCGGAGAAATTGGCTCCTTTCATCAGGAAATATCTGAAGAGCGCCGTCGAATCTGGAGCGCTGATCCAGACCAAGGGCAAGGGTGCCTCCGGTTCGTTCAAACTCGAATCGAAGTCGGCCGCGTCGAAGAAGCCCGCCGGCGCCGCAGGCAAGGCCGCCAAAGCTCCCGCTGCGGCCGCGAAGACGAAGAAGGCGACCGCCTCGGCAGCTGGCGCCAAGACCAAGAAGGCGGCAGCCGCCGCCGCGTCCGCCGCTTCTCCTTCGAAAGCCAAGTCGACAGCCGCCGCCGCCGCAAAGGACAAGAAGGCGGCCGCCGCCAAGAAGAAGCCGGCACCCAAGAAGGCCGCCGCCCCCGCCAAGGCGAAGGCACCCAAAGCCAAGAAGACAGCCAAGCCCCCAACAAAGAAACCTAAAGCGCCTAAACCCAAGAAGGCCGCAGCTACACCCAAGTCTAAGCCGGCAGCCAAGAAAGCTTCCGCCGCTAAGAAGTAAGCTACGGTCGCGTTCGCGTTACACCGGCGACGACGACGACGGTGACGGCGACGACAGCGGCGCAGACCACCATCACCAACAGCAACAACAACAACAACAACAACCACCAGTGTGCAGAAGACAATCTCAATGGTGTATTTGTGAATGTGTGTACGTACGTCTGTGTGTTACATGTCACTATATACCTACGTCGTTGTTGTTACGCGTCTGTCTATCTATCGTCCCCGGGAACAAGGGTGCGGAACACCGCTCGACGCGTCTCGACCGGCGATTCATCGGATGCAGCAAGCCAGCCAGCAGCAGCAACCGAAGAAACCAAGGCGGCACCGAGATGCTTAGCGCGCGTGCCACGCGCTCTCGATCGCAGCGCTCTCCCGAGCGCACACCAAAAAGCCCTTTTCAGGGCTAACAATACTTTCATGAATATGAACAATATTCGTTTCTATTATACAGAGAGTCTAAAACGTTCAAAAAAAAAAAAAAAAAATATAACTCTAGTGCGAGCACCTATAACCTACCTACCTACCTACCTACCTACCTGCCTACGCACAGAACACAAGAAATTACTCGCACAATAATTATCTACTTATGTACCTACCTGTTATACATGACATGCACGAAAGAACAAAAAGACGAAAAACAAATATAAATCTATCTTACAGGTTACCTAGGTACACATACCCGTTCTGTTAGCTGCACGCACGCACAAATTATTATTACTTGCACTGTTTACAAACGTTACATACTACGTAAACACACACACACACACGTCACTATCTATTATTAAACTACACTTCTTTCTTTCAAGCACTAGGTACGCGACGACAATTTTCTGCCCGACTGTAATACCTGCCTACCTACCTACCTACCTACCTACCTACCTACCTACCTACCTACCTACCTACCTACCTTTTCAAATAAGAATTTCTCTAGACGTGCATAATATAATAATTTTATTGTGAGTAGGTAAATAGTGCAGCGTGTTGTTCGTATATTTTGAGCGCGCGCGCGCGCGCCTGCGCGTTCAGCGATTTGGTTTCGTTGGCTGTGTTACCCCTACCACTGCAACAGCCACGCGGCGCGCATATATATAAACCGGACTATAGACGCGGAGCGTATTCACTGTTTAGATTGTCTCGGCGCGCGCACTGACGTACGCGTGTTTCGTTATTTTCGCGAGTTACTCTACAAACTTACCTCTCAACCATGTCTGGTCGCGGTAAAGGTGGCAAAGTCAAGGGAAAGGCAAAGTCCCGTTCCAACCGTGCTGGTCTTCAGTTTCCCGTGGGGCGTATCCACAGGCTGCTGCGTAACGGAAACTACGCCGAGCGTGTGGGTGCCGGCGCGCCCGTCTACTTGGCCGCCGTCATGGAGTACCTAGCCGCTGAGGTCCTAGAGTTGGCCGGCAACGCCGCGAGGGACAACAAGAAGACCAGGATCATCCCGCGTCATCTTCAATTGGCCATCCGCAACGACGAGGAGCTTAACAAGCTGCTCTCCGGTGTGACGATCGCCCAAGGTGGTGTGCTGCCGAACATCCAGGCCGTGCTACTGCCCAAGAAGACCGAGAAGAAGGCTTAAACGTCGGTCCTCTTCGCGCACACATACACAGCCGGTGCTTCGCAGCGAGTGCTGCTCGGCACGCGTACTTCGATATAATATCTATGAACGTACATAATATGTATTATGTCGGTTGCGCGATGCTATTCGCTCGTATGCATTCAGAACAAAAGGCCCTTTTCAGGGCCACAATATGATTCGTCAAATATAAACCAAAGACAGTTTCTTTAACGGTGTCGTCGTAAAGCGAAACGTATCTACGTACGTACGTACGTACGTACGTACCTACCTACCTTCCTTCCTTCCTTCCTACCTACCTACCTACCTACCTACCTACAAGTCGTGTACATTTTGATGACCTGATGTGTACCAGAAGACTACCTACGTGATGCAAACAAAAACCTATAGGCATGTATGTATTTTTGTGTCGCTACTATTGAAATGTGACGTTAACATGATGACAGAGAATAATATCTAAACAATATCACCGAACTGGCGGTGAAATTAGGTTTGAAACGATATACCTATACCCACTATAGCCCCATAAGTATAGCATCTACCTATTATGATAATATTCAATTTTAGTTAAATAATTGATACGTAAACCAATGTACCTACCTAAGTGGTTAATTATAAAACGGAAAGAAAGAAAAAAAAAAAAACAGAATTAACTACTCGTTTAAATTATGTATTACTACATATTAATTATTTTCAATAATATTATTTACTACAAACGCAAGCGTCTATCCCCCCCCCCCCTCCCCCTCTGCCTGCCTCCCGAGTAAACCCCTCTCCCCGCGCGCGATCTACACTCTAGCTAAGGAGCGATGCGATTGGTCCGCCGCTACGTCGACCACGCCGCGAACGTGTACCGCGACCCATGATATAAATACGACTTGTGGAAAATTTTGTGGATCACACTGCGACTGAACTCCGTTTCGGTAGCACGCGTATTACTATAATATATCATCATGCCGCCCAAGACAAGTGGTAAAGCCGCCAAGAAGTCTGGCAAAGCCCAGAAGAACATCTCCAAGACCGACAAGAAGAAGAAGAAGCACAAGAGGAAGGAGAGTTACGCCATCTACATCTACAAGGTCCTGAAGCAGGTGCACCCCGACACCGGTATCTCCAGCAAGGCCATGTCCATCATGAACTCGTTCGTGAACGACATCTTCGAGCGTATCGCCGCCGAAGCTTCCCGCCTCGCCCACTACAACAAGAGGTCGACCATCACGTCCAGGGAGGTGCAGACGTCCGTCAGGCTCCTGCTGCCCGGAGAGCTCGCCAAGCACGCCGTCAGTGAAGGCACCAAGGCCGTCACCAAATACACCAGCTCCAAGTGAGCGGTCGGCTGCTAACAAGAGCGAACCGCGTCTCGACGCCGCCTCGTCGTGTGTGTGTGAAAAGTGCGTAACTCCGGTGCGAATGTGTTCGTGTGTCTTGTGTCATAGTGGTGCGTGTTAATCGTGTGAGCTACTACTTACTCGCACGATGCACGTAACGCGGACTCGAACCACGACACAGACGTGTCTGGACGCGCGCTCTCCCAACACCACCCACCGCAGGATGGCGGGAGAAACAACAAAAGGCCCTTTTCAGGGCCACAAATATGTTCATGTGATGATAATATTCACGTTTCTTTAATTTGAATAGTCAAAACGTTACCTATAAGTACCTAACGATATTACTCGAATTATATACCTACACCTATTACAATAACAACATGAATTGAATTATTGTTGTTGGAGGTACCTACCTAATAGCAATACACGATACATTACACACACAAAGTATTTACCTGCTTAATACGTAGGTAGTTATAAGGAAGAAAAGGAGTTGCAACATTTGAAAAGGAGTTGCAACGGAACACGATGCATAATAATTACGCATGCGCACAAGCAACACCAAAGTAACCTAGAAGAGCTAATTACTCGTACCTAGTTAGTTAGGCTGCACTATTATTAGGTAATTTATTAGCGAATAATAAAAATGACTCGGTACGGCTCTCGATACATGTATACATACCTAGTCCTACTTAACTAAGTACCTACTTTGTTAAAATTTTCAACATGATTGTAGTACTTTTACACAGGTCTGGACACGACGAAATAATGGAAAACGCTTGTCCTTTCGATTGATATTATATATTTTTAGAAGAATAAGAAAATTTTACGATTGAACACGTGTTTTCTAATACCTATTTTTCTTGAATTTGTCCGAAATTTTTGTTTCTTTCTCAGCCAAAGTTTTGTTGTGTGTTAGTTCGTTGTGCGAAAGGGGGCGCGCGTGCGCCTCGTGTCAGCTACGATGCTACGGGTATAAATACGGGCGACACAAGCGAAGCCTGTTTTTCAAAAACAAACATTCTGCTCTCGGCAGCCATCCGAGCCAGTCGCACTCACTCCACGCCGCTCTGTGCTACGACCGTAGCAACGAGCACCTAGCGCTACGCCCTTCGTAGCGTCCGACGCGACGTCACCAGACGGTCGCCCCGCCTCTCCGTAGCGGTGCTACGAGAGTGCTACGCTTTGTGCTACGCACATTGCTACGCGCTCTTGGCCACACCCCTACATCGTTTAAGCGGCTACGAGTGATCATTCACTTGTAGTTGTTTTAAACGATCGCGTTTTTTGGCCCCTTCTGGGTTAAATCCACAGTTTAGTGGTACTTGGGGGATACCTTACGGTGTTAACGAACCCAAGTGGTGCTGACCCGACGCACCAGCCTAGCCCCTTCAGGGCTCGGCTAAGTCGGAAGGACTTTGGCTTGCGGCCTTGGGGGATCTCCTAGTCGCGGCCACTGATCTAACCCCGTTTTCTTACAGCTGCACCCGGTGACGGTTGGGTGTGTCTACCCCTTCGGCACCGGACCGGTCGAAAGACCCATAGGGCCCCGCTGCACATTGAGATTGGCAGCGGGTTATCAAGCTTAGGGCTCACTATAGGTACGCACCTCCCTGTCTACACCCGACAGGGAGGGTACACATCCCCGGGTTCTCCCACCCGGGGAGTTAGGTTTTGGTTAGGGCCCCTCAGGCCATCAGACAGTTGTGTTGCCGGCGAGTTTGTTTGGGCTTTCTTCTCGCTGGTGGTAACACTAGGAAACGCCCAAGGGACAGGGAGTTTTTGGGGTGCTGTCTGCTCGAGGAGCCGCGGTCCACGTGACTCCTCGAGGCGTGGTTAGGAGCTAGGTACCCCCCCCCCCCCCTGTTTTTCCCCCTGTTTTCTTCCTCCTCATCAGTCACCATGACGTCGCCTCCAAGTTTGGAGGACTTTCTTTCTTCGGCCCGAGATGTGTTGGGATCAATCGTCGATCCCAGGATCAAGGCCAGATTCCGCGGCCAACTGAACGCGATGTTCGAGGACATTGACTCCTCATTGCCCCTCTCCGGGCAAACTGCTTCGTCCCAACAAGGGACCATTCTGTCGCCCCCTCAGGGCAACCCCCCCTCCTCGGTTGTCACCCCTTGCACCTCAAGGGCAACCACACCAATGCCCGTCGCTATGGATTTTGTTGACGACTACGCATCGGACCCCGATTCGGCTCCCCCCTCCGCTTTCTCTTCTTGCTCGGACCTGACGGCCGGGTTTACCCCTGTGGGTAAGGGGAAGAGGAAGAAGCGGAGTCCAGCCACGGAGTCTGCTCCGAAAGCTAAGAAAACGGCAGTATCTCCTGCCACTTCTGCCTCCCGCGCACCTCTCTCGCGTCCGTCTTCTCCCTCATCTGCTCCTGCTGGTATCTCCCAGCAAGCGAGTCAGCAGAGGCAGTCTAGCCGCCCGGCTAGCCCCATGGCAACAGCCACCCAGGCCTCGCCCCCGAAGACCAAACCTCCTCCACCACTCTACCTACATCAGGTCAAGCAGTGGGATGACATTTCCGCGGTTTGCGACTTACGCAAAATTCGCTATAGTCATGCCCGTGTGGTTCAACAGGGCCTTAAGGTCTCTGTTCCCACAGCAGCTGACTACAGGGCGCTACATAAACTCCTCGTTGAGAGGAAAGTGGCGTTCCACTCCTTCGCTCTCCATGAGGAGAAACAAATCAGAGTGGTGGTGAGGAACGTTCCTCTCGACCTTGACGATGACGACATCTACTGCAGCCTCGAGAAGCAGAAGATACCTGTAGCATCGGTCCACCGCATGCACCGTCGCGGCGGAGCACCGTATAACATGGTGCTCGTAGTCTGCAACCCCGTCGAGGGTTACCACCCTATCTACAAGATCTCAAAGATCTGTAGCATGGAAGGGTTCAAGGTCGAGAACCCTCACCGTAGCGGCATCGTTGGCCAGTGCCATAGATGTCAGCTTTACGGCCACTCCCAGCGTCATTGCCACGGCAAACCACGCTGCGTTAAGTGTCTGGGCGACCATGGCACTAAGGACTGTCCTCGTCCGAAGGATCGCACAAAATGCGCTGATCCCCCCAGCTGCGTGTTGTGCGGAGAGTCTGGGCACCCGGCCAACTACCGTGGTTGTCCCAAGGCGCCCAAATCCTCCGCACCGAAGCTGGCGAAGCGTGACAGTGCTCGCCAACAAAGGGAGACCCCTTCCGTCCCCAACAACAAGACTCTTCAGCGTTCCAACCCCTGGAACGCTCAAAATCACGAAAAACATTTCCCGGCGTTACAAAAGACGTCATCCCAGGCCGCAACGACCGTTTCGGTCCCTGCGGCCCAAAAGGGTACCCCGGCGGTGCCGGCCCTTTTGGACGTCTCCATCCCGCCGTTCGCCGTGCCTACAACTAGCCGAGCTATGGCTCAGAAGGAGGCGAGGCCTGTGCAGCTCCCACCAGTGGCGAAGTCTGCCCCTATGGCGATCACTGCGACTGCTTTCTCGCAGAACATTCATGTTCTGGCGTACTATGCTTTCAGCTCTCCAAGAGCTCTAGAAATGAAACAGGCCTTAGAGTCCTGCCACGCCACCGAGGCTGGTTCAGTTGCGCTGGAATACAGCGACGTCATGAGATACGTAGAAATGTTTTTAACTTTTAAATCTTGAATGGATAAAGGCCCAAATACGTGTAGGCTCAAACCGAAGGCCCTCCGGATAGGGCTCTTCAATGCTAATGGCCTTCAGGGCCAACGTGATGAGATCGCCACGTTTCTTCGCGACCATCACTTAGATATTCTTTTACTTCAAGAGACCTTCCTCAAACCATGTCATCGGGATCCTAAAATCGCCAACTATCGTTTAGTTCGCAATGATAGGACCCGGAGTCATTTAGGAGGCACTCTTATCTACTACAAAATGTCTCTTCACTGCATCCCTATGGATCCTCCCACCCTTTCCTCGATCGAGGTCTCCGTCTGTCGGCTAGGCATGACTGGCCATCAGCCCATCACGATCATCTCGGCTTACATTCCTCCTTCCATCTCGGATGCTACATCCGTCAAGGACGACCTAACAACTCTTCTTGGTATGAGTGACTCTGTCCTTCTGGCGGGGGATCTCAACGCCAAACATCCCTCGTGGAATAGCCACTCAACCAATCTTAAAGGTAGAGCCGTTTTCGAACTGTGCAATACCTTGAACTTCGACGTCATTGCACCAATGCATCCGACGCATTACCCTCACGACCCGAACCTTCGACCCGATGTACTCGACATCGCTCTCCTTAAGAATGTTAACCTACGGTTACATGCTGTGGAGGCGTTTGACGAGCTCAACTCAGACCATCGGCCAGTTATTCTGGAGCTCGCTCCTAGACACGGTCCTATGGACCCCTGTCAACCCCTTCCTCCCCAAGTGGTCACTGACTGGAGGAGAGTAAGCGAAATGCTGAAAAACTCCACGTCATCCCACTTGGACAACATTCCTGATAACATCGAGACTGTGGATGACACGAAATCCGCGATCAGCTCTCTCACGGAGCACGTTCAATCTGTCCTGAACAGTTGTTCAAGGGAGGCACCGTCGATGAGAGATCATCGCTGGAAACTCCCTGACGATGTGCGTGCGCTCGTGACTGAGAAGAACGCGGCCGTCCGTGCCTACAGATCTTTCCCCTGCGCTAATAACAAAAGCTTTATGCGTTACTTACAGCGTAAATTAAGTAAACGCGTCAAAGAGCTGCGTAACCAGCAATGGGAAAAGATGCTCGGTGAACTCGAACCGACTCACCTCGCATTCTGGGAACTTCAGAGGAAGTTGCGCACTTCTGAGGTTTCTTCCATGCCCCCGCTCACTCGTCCTGACAATACCATCGCCTTTGATGACGATGAGAAGGCCGAATGCCTGGCCGACAGCCTGGAGTCTCAATGCTCCCCCAGCTCCGAACCAGTAGACCCGGCTCACCTCGCTGAGGTTGATGCTGAGGTTGAACGTAGGACTTCCCTTCCACCTGTCGAGGACCCCGATGATCCTCTCCCCCCCGTCACTCCAGACGAGGTGAAGGAGATCATTGGCAGACTCAAACCCAGGAAAGCACCTGGGTCAGATGGAATCACCAACAGGGTGTTCCGTCTCTTTCCTGACACTCTTATCCTGTTGCTGACCGCCATCTTCAATGGTGCTCTAGCAAACAACATGTTTCCACAAGAGTGGAAAGAGGCTACTGTCATCGGTATTCCCAAGCCGGGCAAGCCAAAATCATCTCCTTCTTCCTACCGTCCTATCAGTCTGCTCAAAGCGCTCGGCAAGATCTACGAGAGGCTTATTTATAAGCGTCTCAAGGATTATGCGGAGCGCAAGAGTCTTATTCCTAAAGAGCAGTTTGGCTTCAGATCCAATCACTCTTGTGTCCAACAGGTGTACCGCATCACTGAGCACATCAATGACCGTTTTCAGCGCGGCATGATGACGGGAAGCCTTTTCTTTGACATTGCGAAAGCCTTCGACAAGGTCTGGCACAACGGCCTGATATACAAGTTGTATCGCCTCGGTGTGCCAGATCGTCTCGTGCTCATCTTACGAGACTATTTGTCGAACCGCACCTTTCGGTATCGCATCGAAGGGGCGCTTTCTTCCCCTCGTCCTATCCGAGCAGGCGTACCGCAAGGTGGCGTGCTCTCGCCTCTTATCTTCACGCTATTCACCAGCGACATTCCCAAGGACGCAGTTAGCGCTATTTGCCGATGATACGGCCATTTACTGCAGCGGCAGGAGCCCTACGGTCATTGCCCGGAACCTCCAGAAATCCGCCACTGACTTAGCCCTGTGGTTTCGGAGGTGGAGGATTGAGGTAAACCCGGAAAAAAGTCAGGCGGTCTTGTTCCGTAGAACTTGGACGAGAATTTCCCATCATCCTGATCCTATCACCATGTTTGGTAAGCCGATCCCTTGGGAAAAGCGAGCTAAATATCTTGGTGTCATACTAGATCAACGCCTGAATTTTGCAGAGCACATAAGGTCGGTACGCTCGCGTGCCGCCTTCGCTCTCGGTAGGCTCCATTCCATGCTGAATGCACGCAGCAAGTTATCTCTCAAATGCAAACTGCGCATTTACACTACGTGCATACGTCCGATTATGACTTATGCGTGTGCCACTTTCGCACACACTAAGCCACGTCATATCCATAGGATGCAGTCACTTCAGAACCGCTTTCTCCGTCGGGCCACGGGTGCCCCGTGGTTCGTTAGGAACGATCGGCTTCATATCGATCTCAAAATTCCGACTATCCAGCAATTCATGAAACGACTTACTAAGCGTTTCATCGAATCTGCGGACAAGCATTCAAACTTTCTTATTGCATCGGCTTCCCGATACACTCCCTCTCAGATTAGTAGGATTCGCCGGCCACGGCACACCCTTACAGATCCCGATGATCCCATCACCCTCCTCCAAGAAAGTTGTAGGGAAACGAGTACTTTAAATAAACACAAGCACAGACCGCGATCCGTATTCCGACCTCGCCGTCGAGGTCCAGCGCGACGACCCTGTAATTCTCCCCCCCGTCTTTTGCCAAATGAGCCAGCCCGCGAAGCTGAGCCAATAGCTTTAAACTCCCCAAATAATGGAAATATGACCCAGCCAGTCCCTTGCTGCCCTCCCCCAAACGATGCCGCTGAGTCGAGGTCCGTACCCCACAGGGGGTGCCCTCAGCGAGCGGAGTTTTAGTATATTTTATATAGCCTTGGCTGGGGGCCTTAAATTCACCTAGGCCACCACAGGCAAGTCCGGTTAAGTAGCTGAGGCTCTCTAGAGTCGTTAGCTGCGAGAGGCCACTATCAAAAAAAAAAAAAAAAAAAAAAAAAAGAAGCCTGTTTTATTCACTCTCGTACGTTCGTTGCGTGTAGTTCCGCGCGTCCGTTTCGTTTTGTGTTTATTTTATTCGCGTTATCCTCCCGTTCCGTGTTTACAATGGCGCGTACTAAGCAGACCGCTCGTAAATCCACCGGTGGTAAGGCACCGAGGAAACAGCTCGCCACCAAGGCCGCGCGTAAGAGCGCACCGGCCACCGGAGGCGTTAAGAAGCCCCATCGTTACAGGCCCGGAACCGTGGCTCTCCGTGAGATCCGTCGTTACCAGAAGAGTACCGAGCTGCTGATCCGCAAGCTTCCGTTCCAGCGTCTCGTGCGTGAGATCGCTCAGGACTTCAAGACCGATCTCCGTTTCCAGAGCTCCGCCGTCATGGCGCTGCAGGAGGCCAGCGAAGCTTACCTGGTCGGTCTATTCGAAGACACCAACCTGTGCGCGATTCACGCTAAGCGCGTCACCATCATGCCCAAGGACATCCAGTTGGCGCGCAGGATCAGAGGCGAACGCGCTTAAACTGTGCAACTTCTGCTGCAACGGCACAAGTCGCAAGCACGGACACGCCTCGTCGTCGTGTTTCCGTCTGTGACTGTGCGCGTTCACATAAAAGGCCCTTTTCAGGGCCACATATGTATCTGATTGTTATATGTTTCTTTCTATCAGAATGTCGAAAAAGAAAAAAAAAAAACGTTACCCACCACACACATTTATAATTTATATGATACCTATCTACAAATGACGACAAAAATCCAATTAAGTACGAACTAGGTACTTACTTATTTACACTACCTATACCTACACATTATTATAATACCATAGAAGTGAGTACCTACCTACTTAAGTGCTACTCTTGACTGCTCTTCTATACGTATGTATCAGAGACGATGAGTCTTTCATATTGCTATGAGCGCGGCTCTACCCCAGTACCTATTTGCATGATTTAAGTTACCATACCAATCTCGATCAAAATATCACTTTCTCATTATGTTTAGAACAGTTAGGGATCGTTATGATGTATACCTACTTTTCATTTACTTACTTACTTACCTACCTACCTACCTACCTACATTTTTTTTTTTTTTTTTTTTTTTTTAAAGCAGTACCTACCTACCTACCTACCTACCTACCTACCTACCTACCTAAGTAAAGTTCTGAAAATTTTATTATTTTATTCGAATGCGCTTGACGAAAACTCCATGCTTAGAACAAATCGGGCAACCGACCAATCAACGACTAGCATCGTCTCACCTCTCCCCGCGCTCCGACGGCACCACTTCACCCGCCCGCTGAGCTCCGCTCACGGTATATATATAAGAGAGACAAAATTTTGTGAAAACTCCACAGTCGTCCGCGTTGTTCGTGAGCGCCGCACGCCCGTGCCGAGTGTTATTTGTCGTGAATTATTTTGGAAGCCTATCCAAGCTTAGAAGATGACCGGTCGCGGTAAGGGAGGAAAGGGTCTGGGAAAAGGAGGAGCCAAGCGTCACAGGAAAGTACTTCGTGATAACATCCAGGGTATCACGAAGCCCGCCATCCGTCGTCTGGCTCGCAGAGGCGGCGTGAAACGTATCTCCGGTCTGATCTACGAGGAGACTCGCGGTGTGCTTAAAGTGTTCCTCGAGAACGTCATCCGCGATGCCGTCACCTACACCGAGCACGCCAAGAGGAAGACCGTCACCGCCATGGACGTCGTCTACGCTCTGAAGCGCCAGGGTCGTACCCTGTACGGTTTCGGCGGTTAAACTCATCCGGTTTGCCGGTCGTTGCCCGTATGCGCCGCGCAACCAGCTGCTCTACGTACTGTGCGTGTGTGGTGGACAATCATACCGTTGTTCGATCATACGTGTACGTATGTAGATGCGCACATCAAAAAAGGCCCTTTTCAGGGCCGCATATGATTCGATATAATAAATGTGTTTCTTCAATGGAATTGTCTGAAAAAACGAACCAACAAACTGCATTTTGTGCGCCACTGCGCCTATGTAGGTACCTATTTTGAAGTGGAACGGTAATATAATAATACTTGTTATAACATGTATATAATTATATATTTTAATATCCAGTAGGCATCACATGAGTACATAGAATACATACTTAAAAAAAAATTAAATAGTATTAAGTAGGTACAGGTCTATTTAAACACATCAACTTGTTTACCTTAGGTACTTATAGTTAAAACGTTCTCGTCCGCTCGCCGTCCGTCACACTCACACGTAGACACAGCTCAGCTGAAGGATCGCCTGAAATTGATAAATGAAATAGAAACATTATTAAACTATGTCCTATTTAGAAGGGCAATTACAAGTACCTACAGATCATCAACTATTACACATTGACTGATTCGCCTTTAATTACTTACATATTGTTAGTTAACTGCGCCACGCACGATGTTGTCGCTCTCAGCAGAAGGGTCCTGTACCTGAAATTGATATACAAATAAAATATTAAACTAGGTATATAGGTAATAACGTCCACCAATACGACCTATGCACGATGTACGACGTCTAGCTAGGTAGGTAGGTACATATAATGTATACGTAGCGTTCATGTCGCATTTTTTTTTTTTGTTTATGCATTATCATAGACTAGTTATTTTATGTAGGTAGGTAGGTATATATATAAAACAAACAAATAAGCCCAACGCGTGTAAAACACGAGAAATCGTATCAAGAGAATGCGCTAGGTACCTACGAGGTTTTGGTAGCTGTACAGCTACCGAGCGGGGACTGTACTGCTGTGTGGTGGTGGCGGCGCGCGGCGCCGCCGACCGTCATCAGCGTGTCCGCCGCGTCTTTTGTCGTTTTACACCTTATTCGATACAGTTTCTGATGCGATAATCCCGATCAGTACACTGTTTGCTAGTCGAAGGG
This sequence comes from Ceramica pisi, assembly GCA_963859965.1. Taxonomy (NCBI): domain Eukaryota; kingdom Metazoa; phylum Arthropoda; class Insecta; order Lepidoptera; family Noctuidae; genus Ceramica; species Ceramica pisi. The sequence goes on along the minus strand of OY982556.1, from coordinate 9,334,570 downwards.
CATTCTAGTGTTTCGATATTAGTATATTAATAGGTTGCACGTCCTGGACGGAGTCGTCCGTCCTTAACAGTTCGGCGGTCGCGGTGTTTTACGACGGTTCACTCTTACCTCGATAATACCTTCGCGAGGCCGTCCCATATCGACGAATTGTTGTCGCCGCACAAGCTCGATATCCTCTCCGTCGACGCGTCGACCTTAATCGCCATCAAACATCGTTTTTATAGAGAAAATAACGTTTTGAACTCGACCCGACCTTAGCATCGTACGCAGTCGTCGAATTAAATCGCCGCCACCGCCGCAACGATCGCTTCACGCTCACACAATCACCTCTGCCTCGTCGTCAACTTCATGACTTATCCGAAAACGTAAACAACACCTACGCCCCGTTACGATTAACATTATTTTTATTTATTTTATTAGATACGTGTTAGTGAAAACTTTCAAGCGTTCATACGAGAAAACGTCTCGCGACATCACGGCGCTCGTTACGGTAAAGTTACGTCGTGCTTTAGTGTACGTATACGAAACTCGTGAAACCTATAAGTGGCGACATCTAAGTCTCCATTACTTAAACAGCTACTATTTTTGAGTGTACGTACGTTTGTGTGTGTTGTGAATAACTACCTACGAGATGGCAGACACCGCAGTTGCTACCGAGGCTCCGGCACCCGCTACCCCAGCGAAGAAGCAGGCGAGACAGGCCGGCGGCGGCGCCGCTAAGAAACCCAAAGCGAAGCCGACCCATCCCAAAACATCCGAGATGGTCAACAGCGCCATCAAGGAGATGAAAGAACGCAGCGGATCTTCCCTGCAGGCGATCAAGAAATACATCGCCGCGCAGTACAAGGTCGACGCGGAGAAATTGGCTCCTTTCATCAGGAAATATCTGAAGAGCGCCGTCGAATCTGGAGCGCTGATCCAGACCAAGGGCAAGGGTGCCTCCGGTTCGTTCAAACTCGAATCGAAGTCGGCCGCGTCGAAGAAGCCCGCCGGCGCCGCAGGCAAGGCCGCCAAAGCTCCCGCTGCGGCCGCGAAGACGAAGAAGGCGACCGCCTCGGCAGCTGGCGCCAAGACCAAGAAGGCGGCAGCCGCCGCCGCGTCCGCCGCTTCTCCTTCGAAAGCCAAGTCGACAGCCGCCGCCGCCGCAAAGGACAAGAAGGCGGCCGCCGCCAAGAAGAAGCCGGCACCCAAGAAGGCCGCCGCCCCCGCCAAGGCGAAGGCACCCAAAGCCAAGAAGACAGCCAAGCCCCCAACAAAGAAACCTAAAGCGCCTAAACCCAAGAAGGCCGCAGCTACACCCAAGTCTAAGCCGGCAGCCAAGAAAGCTTCCGCCGCTAAGAAGTAAGCTACGGTCGCGTTCGCGTTACACCGGCGACGACGACGACGGTGACGGCGACGACAGCGGCGCAGACCACCATCACCAACAGCAACAACAACAACAACAACAACCACCAGTGTGCAGAAGACAATCTCAATGGTGTATTTGTGAATGTGTGTACGTACGTCTGTGTGTTACATGTCACTATATACCTACGTCGTTGTTGTTACGCGTCTGTCTATCTATCGTCCCCGGGAACAAGGGTGCGGAACACCGCTCGACGCGTCTCGACCGGCGATTCATCGGATGCAGCAAGCCAGCCAGCAGCAGCAACCGAAGAAACCAAGGCGGCACCGAGATGCTTAGCGCGCGTGCCACGCGCTCTCGATCGCAGCGCTCTCCCGAGCGCACACCAAAAAGCCCTTTTCAGGGCTAACAATACTTTCATGAATATGAACAATATTCGTTTCTATTATACAGAGAGTCTAAAACGTTCAAAAAAAAAAAAAAAAAATATAACTCTAGTGCGAGCACCTATAACCTACCTACCTACCTACCTACCTACCTGCCTACGCACAGAACACAAGAAATTACTCGCACAATAATTATCTACTTATGTACCTACCTGTTATACATGACATGCACGAAAGAACAAAAAGACGAAAAACAAATATAAATCTATCTTACAGGTTACCTAGGTACACATACCCGTTCTGTTAGCTGCACGCACGCACAAATTATTATTACTTGCACTGTTTACAAACGTTACATACTACGTAAACACACACACACACACGTCACTATCTATTATTAAACTACACTTCTTTCTTTCAAGCACTAGGTACGCGACGACAATTTTCTGCCCGACTGTAATACCTGCCTACCTACCTACCTACCTACCTACCTACCTACCTACCTACCTACCTACCTACCTACCTACCTTTTCAAATAAGAATTTCTCTAGACGTGCATAATATAATAATTTTATTGTGAGTAGGTAAATAGTGCAGCGTGTTGTTCGTATATTTTGAGCGCGCGCGCGCGCGCCTGCGCGTTCAGCGATTTGGTTTCGTTGGCTGTGTTACCCCTACCACTGCAACAGCCACGCGGCGCGCATATATATAAACCGGACTATAGACGCGGAGCGTATCATCATGATCACTCTGCGCCCGACGCTCGCCCGTGACGGTCGTGCTGCTCCGCTGCTCGCCTGCCACCGTGATCCCCGTGCGCCCGCCTACGTCTCGCTTGTCGTGACGTCATCACTCTGGTCCGAGGTTGCCTTTTTCAAGGCTAACTGACGACATCTATTTCTTTGAGAGTTTCTCTCAAAAAACGTACGTGCCCCTTCTGGGAAAATCCACATTTCTTGTGGTACCTGGAAGGAAACCAAACGGTGATAACGACTCCAGGTGGTGAGGACCCGACTCACCTACCTAGTCCCTTCAGGACTCGGTAAAAGTCGGAAGGGTGTTGGATCCGCGGCCTTGGGGGATCTCCTAGTCGCGCCCAACACTTAACCCCGCTCTTTTCCAGCCTCTTCGGTCGGTCGAAAGACTCTCTCGGGGGTCTTTCGATCCATAGGGACCCGCTGCACATTAAGATTGGCAGCGGGATTGCAAGCTTAGGGCTCACCCTAGGTACACATCCTCCCTGTCTTTACCCGACAGGGAGGGATTCACTCACCCCCGGGCACTCCCACCCGGGGACGTAGGTTTATTAGGGCCGTTAGGCTGTTAGGACATATAGGTCCCCCCCTCTCCCCCCCCACCCAATGTTCTCCCCAACATGGGTTTAGACGAGATTCTTCTGAACCTCGTCATCGAGCTCCTGAAGGGACACCCCGACCAGGAGCTCGTCTCTCGGGTTAGGGACAAGCTAAACAGCCTGCCCAAACCCTCCTCTTCCTCCCGACCCGAGCCCCCTCAGGGCACTAGGACCTCCCTGGACTCCACGGAGTCCATTAGAGACATCCTCCGGAGCATAAGCTCCCAGCCCCCCCAGAACCCTCCCCCCGCCCCCTCTCAGGACATCACAGATTTCTGTGATGCCTTAGACCCCACAAGCCCTCCCGCTCCAGAGCAGGCCTCGGCTTCCCCCCCGCCCCCCATGGACTACGAGTCTGATCCGGGTTCGATCTCCTCCTCTTCCTCTTCTTCCTCTTCTGACGAACCGGGCTTCACCACGGTGGCCCACAAGAGGAGGAAGAAGAACGCGGTAGAGTCCGCCCCTAAGGCAAGAAAGACAGTCGGTTCAGCTGTCTCTTCCCCCGTCCAAACTCCAGCTGGCACCCCCCAGCAATCTAGCCGCCCCCCTAGCCCGATGGCTACCTCCTCCGCGGCCCCCCCTGTCCCTCCCCATAATAAGACCCCTCCCCCCCTCTTCATACACGAAGCGGACCAGTGGGACGAGATCTCCAAGGCGTGCAATGCACGCCTGATCCGCTTCACTCACGCCCGGGCCATTAACCAGGGCGTGAAAGTCCAGGTCCCCACCCCCAACGATTACAGGGAGTTGCACAAACTCCTCGTTGCCAGGAAGGTCCCCTTCCACTCCTACGCGTTCCAAGAGGAGCGCCAAACTCGTGTTGTCGTGAGGAACATTCCTCTCGGCATCCGAGTTAGCGAGGTCACCGAGGACCTCAAATCCCAAAACATCCCGGTCGCTGCGGTTTACCGCATGCACCGCCGTGGGGGAGCACCATATAACATGGTGCTCATAGTCTGTGACCCCTCCCCGGAGAAATACCACCCGATCTTTAATGTCTCCAGAATCTGCTCCCTGGAGGGATTAAAAATAGAAAAACCCCGCCGTAGTGGCATCATTGGTCAGTGTCACAACTGCCAGCTCTACGGCCATTCTCAGCGCAATTGCTTCGGCAAACCGCGCTGTGTCAAGTGCTTGGGCGACCACGGCACCTCTGACTGCACCCGTCCCAAGGACCGTTCCCAATGCTCAGAGCCCCCGAGCTGCGTCCTCTGCGGTGAAACTGGGCACCCGGCTAACTACCGCGGTTGTCCCAGGGCACCAAAATCCTCCGTCCCCAAGCTGGCGAAGCGTGACAACGCCCGCCAGCAAAGGGAAGCCCCCTCTCAGCCCCCAGTGGCCTTATGCCCACAGCGTCCCAGCCCCTGGAACGCACTCAATCACCTGGCCCATTTTCCGGCCTTGCGACCCTCTCCCCCTCAAGGCACCCAGGCCCCAGTGACCACCCCGGTCCCTGTGGCCTCGGAGCCCTCCCCGGTCATTCCGGCCCTCATGGACGTAGCCGTTCCACCTTTCTCCCGGCCTACTACGACCACCAAGGCACCTGCCCCTCAGGCAATTGCCCCTCCCCCCCGTCCCATGGCTGCTCCGGAAGCTAATGCGTCAGGTATGACCATCAGCATCTCCAGAGCCTACTACAGGGCCTACTGCTCCCCCAGAGCTCTGGAGTTCGACCGAGCTCTAAAGGCCGCCCCCTTCTCCGAATCTGGTGCCGTGTGCAACCAGTATCCGGACATTATTGAATACATCGCCTTATTCGAACATCTCCATGGATAAGACGATGTACACGAGTAGAACCAAACCGAAAGCCCTCCGGATAGGGTATTTCAACGCAAATGGCCTCCCTGGCCAACGTGATGAGATCGCCACTTTCCTCCGCGACCATCACTTAGATGTCCTTCTAGTCCAAGAGACCTTCCTTAAACCCTATCATCGGGATCCTAAAATTGCCAACTATCGCTTAGTTCGCAATGATAGGACCCGTGGTCATAAGGGAGGCACTCTCATCTATTATAAAACGTCCCTCTACTGCATCCCTATGGATCCCCCCCCTCTTACCGAGTTTGAGGTCTCTGTCTGTCGGCTAGGCATGACAGGCCACCAACCCATCACGGTCATCTCGGCTTATGTCCCACCCCACTCTGATCCTGACCCCACACCCGTGAGAAATGACCTCTCAATCCTCCTCGGCCTGAGTGGCTCTGTCCTCCTGGCAGGCGACCTCAATGCCAAACACCCCTCCTGGAATAGCTACACGACCAACGCCAGAGGCAAGGCCGTGTTTGAGCTATGCAGTCCCCTCAACTTTGATGTCATCGCACCGATGCATCCTACCCACTTCCCTCATGTCCCTAACCACCGACCCGACGTACTCGACATCGCTCTCCTCAAGAATGTCAACTTACGTTTGCATTCTGTGGAGGCGTTGGACGAGCTCAACTCGGACCATCGGCCCGTAATCCTGGAGCTCGCTCCCAGATACGGGCCCATGGACCCCGCCCAACCTCCTCCCTCCCGAGTGGTCACTGACTGGCGCAAAGTAAGCGAAAAACTGAAATGCAGCACGTCAGCCCACTTGGACAAGATCCCTGACCACATCGAGTCAGTTGCCGACACGACGGCCGCGATCGACTCATTCACGGATCACGTCCAATCCGTCCTGAACGAATGTTCAAGGGAGGTTCCGGCGATGAATGATCATCGCTGGAAACTCCCGGACGATGTGCGTGAACTGTTGACTGAGAAGAACGCGGCCGTCCGTGCCTACAGCGCCTTTCCCTGTGCTAGTAACAAAGCTTTCATGCGCTACTTACAGCGTAAAGTAAGTAAACGCATCAAAAAGCTGCGTGACAAGAGATGGGAAGAGATGCTAGGCGACCTCGAACCCAACCATCACGCATTCTGGGAGCTTCAGAGGAAGTTGCGCGCCTCTGAGGTCACCACCATGCCTCCCCTCACCCGCCCCGATAACTCCGTCGCCTTCGACGACGATGAGAAAGCCGAATGCCTGGCCGACAGTCTAGAGTCCCAGTGTTCCCCGAGCTCGAACCCAGTCGATCCGGCTCACCTCGCTGAGGTCGATGCCGAGGTCGAACGTAGGACCTCCCTCCCTCCTGTTGAGGACCCCGATGACCCTCTCCCCCCCATCACTCCTGATGAGGTGGAGGAGATCATTGGGAATCTCAAACCCAGGAAAGCTCCTGGGGCTGACGGAATCCACAACAGGGTATTCTCTCTCTTCCCCGAAACCCTCATCATGTTGATGACCGCCATCTTCAATGGCGCTCTGTCCAACAACATGTTCCCGCAACAGTGGAAAGAGGCCACCGTTATCGGTATTCCCAAACCGGGCAAGCCCAAGTCCTCCCCGTCCTCCTACCGCCCCATCAGTCTGCTCAGCGCCCTCGGCAAAATCTACGAGAGGCTTATTTACAAGCGTCTCAAAGACTATGCCGAACGCAAGAGCCTCATTCCCAACGAGCAGTTTGGCTTTAGAACCAATCACTCGTGCGTCCAACAGGTTTACCGCATCGTTGAGCACATTAGTGGAAAATTCCAACGTGGTCAAATGACGGGAGCCCTGTTCTTCGATATAGCGAAAGCATTCGACAAGGTCTGGCACAACGGTCTGCTATACAAGTTATACCAGCTCGGTGTGCCAGATCGTCTCGTGCTCATCTTACGAGACTATATGTCGAATCGCACCTTTCGGTATCGCATCGAAGGGGCGCTCTCCTCCCCCCACCCTGTCCGAGCAGGCGTACCGCAAGGCGGCGTGCTCTCCCCCCTTATTTTCACGCTATTCACTAGCGATATTCCCACCAAACAAAAGTCGCAGTTAGCACTTTTCGCGGATGACACGGCCATTTACTATTCTGGAAAGAATAGTAAAGCCATAGCTCGTATCCTTCAAAAGTCCGCCAACGCCCTAGGCGAATGGTTTCGGAAATGGAGATTCGAGGTCAACCCCGAAAAAAGCCAGGCGGTCTTGTTCTTCAAGCCGCATAAAAAGACCCCCCCGACCCCCAGTCCGATCACGATGTTCGGTAAGCCGATCCCTTGGGAGAAGCGAGCCAAATATCTAGGTGTGATCCTCGACCAAAGACTATCGTTCCGTGAGCACATAAAGTCGGTACGTTCGCGTGCCGCTTTCGCTCTCAGTAGGCTCCACTCTATGCTGAATGCACGCAGCAAACTTTCCCTCAAATGCAAACTGCGCATTTACACCACGTGCATTCGCCCGATCATGACCTATGCGTGTGCCACTTTCGCGCACGCAAAGTCGCATCATATCCATAGGTTGCAAACCCTCCAGAATCGTTTTCTCCGAAAGATCACGGGTGCCCCTTGGTTCGTTCGGAACGATCGTCTCCACATTGACCTTAAAATCCCGACTATTCAGCAATTCATGAAACGCCTTACAAAGCGTTTCATCGAAACTGCTGAAAAGCACTCCAACCCCTTTATCGCATCGGCCACCCGATACGCTCCCTCCTCCATCAGTAGGATTCGCCGCCCCCGCCACACCCTAGTCGAACCAGACGACCCCATCACCCTGTTTCAAGAGAGCTGTAGGGACACCAGTACTCTTCGCAAACACACACACAGACCGCCGCGGACCGCCATTTTCCGGCCTCGCCGTCGAGGCCCATCGCGACGACCCAGTAATGATGTTACTCCCCGTCTTTTGCAAAACGAGCCAGCCCGCGAAGCTGAGCCAGTAGTTGTAAACTCCCCAAATAATGGAATCATGACCCAGCCTGTCCCTTGCTGTCCTCCCCAAAACGATGCCGCTGAGCCGAGGCCCGTACCCCACAGGGGGTGCCCCCAGCGAGCGGAGTTGTAGTTTGTAGTATTTTTGTTGCCTTGGCTGGGGGCCTTAAATTCATTTGAGGCCACCACAGGATAGACCGGTTCAGCAGTCTCCGTCCCTCAGAGGGGGTGAGCTGCGAGTGGCCCGACCGAAAAAAAAAAAAAAAAAACGCGGAGCGTATTCACTGTTTAGATTGTCTCGGCGCGCGCACTGACGTACGCGTGTTTCGTTATTTTCGCGAGTTACTCTACAAACTTACCTCTCAACCATGTCTGGTCGCGGTAAAGGTGGCAAAGTCAAGGGAAAGGCAAAGTCCCGTTCCAACCGTGCTGGTCTTCAGTTTCCCGTGGGGCGTATCCACAGGCTGCTGCGTAACGGAAACTACGCCGAGCGTGTGGGTGCCGGCGCGCCCGTCTACTTGGCCGCCGTCATGGAGTACCTAGCCGCTGAGGTCCTAGAGTTGGCCGGCAACGCCGCGAGGGACAACAAGAAGACCAGGATCATCCCGCGTCATCTTCAATTGGCCATCCGCAACGACGAGGAGCTTAACAAGCTGCTCTCCGGTGTGACGATCGCCCAAGGTGGTGTGCTGCCGAACATCCAGGCCGTGCTACTGCCCAAGAAGACCGAGAAGAAGGCTTAAACGTCGGTCCTCTTCGCGCACACATACACAGCCGGTGCTTCGCAGCGAGTGCTGCTCGGCACGCGTACTTCGATATAATATCTATGAACGTACATAATATGTATTATGTCGGTTGCGCGATGCTATTCGCTCGTATGCATTCAGAACAAAAGGCCCTTTTCAGGGCCACAATATGATTCGTCAAATATAAACCAAAGACAGTTTCTTTAACGGTGTCGTCGTAAAGCGAAACGTATCTACGTACGTACGTACGTACGTACGTACCTACCTACCTTCCTTCCTTCCTTCCTACCTACCTACCTACCTACCTACCTACAAGTCGTGTACATTTTGATGACCTGATGTGTACCAGAAGACTACCTACGTGATGCAAACAAAAACCTATAGGCATGTATGTATTTTTGTGTCGCTACTATTGAAATGTGACGTTAACATGATGACAGAGAATAATATCTAAACAATATCACCGAACTGGCGGTGAAATTAGGTTTGAAACGATATACCTATACCCACTATAGCCCCATAAGTATAGCATCTACCTATTATGATAATATTCAATTTTAGTTAAATAATTGATACGTAAACCAATGTACCTACCTAAGTGGTTAATTATAAAACGGAAAGAAAGAAAAAAAAAAAAACAGAATTAACTACTCGTTTAAATTATGTATTACTACATATTAATTATTTTCAATAATATTATTTACTACAAACGCAAGCGTCTATCCCCCCCCCCCCTCCCCCTCTGCCTGCCTCCCGAGTAAACCCCTCTCCCCGCGCGCGATCTACACTCTAGCTAAGGAGCGATGCGATTGGTCCGCCGCTACGTCGACCACGCCGCGAACGTGTACCGCGACCCATGATATAAATACGACTTGTGGAAAATTTTGTGGATCACACTGCGACTGAACTCCGTTTCGGTAGCACGCGTATTACTATAATATATCATCATGCCGCCCAAGACAAGTGGTAAAGCCGCCAAGAAGTCTGGCAAAGCCCAGAAGAACATCTCCAAGACCGACAAGAAGAAGAAGAAGCACAAGAGGAAGGAGAGTTACGCCATCTACATCTACAAGGTCCTGAAGCAGGTGCACCCCGACACCGGTATCTCCAGCAAGGCCATGTCCATCATGAACTCGTTCGTGAACGACATCTTCGAGCGTATCGCCGCCGAAGCTTCCCGCCTCGCCCACTACAACAAGAGGTCGACCATCACGTCCAGGGAGGTGCAGACGTCCGTCAGGCTCCTGCTGCCCGGAGAGCTCGCCAAGCACGCCGTCAGTGAAGGCACCAAGGCCGTCACCAAATACACCAGCTCCAAGTGAGCGGTCGGCTGCTAACAAGAGCGAACCGCGTCTCGACGCCGCCTCGTCGTGTGTGTGTGAAAAGTGCGTAACTCCGGTGCGAATGTGTTCGTGTGTCTTGTGTCATAGTGGTGCGTGTTAATCGTGTGAGCTACTACTTACTCGCACGATGCACGTATCGCGGACTCGAACCACGACACAGACGTGTCTGGACGCGCGCTCTCCCAACACCACCCACCGCAGGATGGCGGGAGAAACAACAAAAGGCCCTTTTCAGGGCCACAAATATGTTCATGTGATGATAATATTCACGTTTCTTTAATTTGAATAGTCAAAACGTTACCTATAAGTACCTAACGATATTACTCGAATTATATACCTACACCTATTACAATAACAACATGAATTGAATTATTGTTGTTGGAGGTACCTACCTAATAGCAATACACGATACATTACACACACAAAGTATTTACCTGCTTAATACGTAGGTAGTTATAAGGAAGAAAAGGAGTTGCAACATTTGAAAAGGAGTTGCAACGGAACACGATGCATAATAATTACGCATGCGCACAAGCAACACCAAAGTAACCTAGAAGAGCTAATTACTCGTACCTAGTTAGTTAGGCTGCACTATTATTAGGTAATTTATTAGCGAATAATAAAAATGACTCGGTACGGCTCTCGATACATGTATACATACCTAGTCCTACTTAACTAAGTACCTACTTTGTTAAAATTTTCAACATGATTGTAGTACTTTTACACAGGTCTGGACACGACGAAATAATGGAAAACGCTTGTCCTTTCGATTGATATTATATATTTTTAGAAGAATAAGAAAATTTTACGATTGAACACGTGTTTTCTAATACCTATTTTTCTTGAATTTGTCCGAAATTTTTGTTTCTTTCTCAGCCAAAGTTTTGTTGTGTGTTAGTTCGTTGTGCGAAAGGGGGCGCGCGTGCGCCTCGTGTCAGCTACGATGCTACGGGTATAAATACGGGCGACACAAGCGAAGCCTGTTTTATTCACTCTCGTACGTTCGTTGCGTGTAGTTCCGCGCGTCCGTTTCGTTTTGTGTTTATTTTATTCGCGTTATCCTCCCGTTCCGTGTTTACAATGGCGCGTACTAAGCAGACCGCTCGTAAATCCACCGGTGGTAAGGCACCGAGGAAACAGCTCGCCACCAAGGCCGCGCGTAAGAGCGCACCGGCCACCGGAGGCGTTAAGAAGCCCCATCGTTACAGGCCCGGAACCGTGGCTCTCCGTGAGATCCGTCGTTACCAGAAGAGTACCGAGCTGCTGATCCGCAAGCTTCCGTTCCAGCGTCTCGTGCGTGAGATCGCTCAGGACTTCAAGACCGATCTCCGTTTCCAGAGCTCCGCCGTCATGGCGCTGCAGGAGGCCAGCGAAGCTTACCTGGTCGGTCTATTCGAAGACACCAACCTGTGCGCGATTCACGCTAAGCGCGTCACCATCATGCCCAAGGACATCCAGTTGGCGCGCAGGATCAGAGGCGAACGCGCTTAAACTGTGCAACTTCTGCTGCAACGGCACAAGTCGCAAGCACGGACACGCCTCGTCGTCGTGTTTCCGTCTGTGACTGTGCGCGTTCACATAAAAGGCCCTTTTCAGGGCCACATATGTATCTGATTGTTATATGTTTCTTTCTATCAGAATGTCGAAAAAGAAAAAAAAAAAACGTTACCCACCACACACATTTATAATTTATATGATACCTATCTACAAATGACGACAAAAATCCAATTAAGTACGAACTAGGTACTTACTTATTTACACTACCTATACCTACACATTATTATAATACCATAGAAGTGAGTACCTACCTACTTAAGTGCTACTCTTGACTGCTCTTCTATACGTATGTATCAGAGACGATGAGTCTTTCATATTGCTATGAGCGCGGCTCTACCCCAGTACCTATTTGCATGATTTAAGTTACCATACCAATCTCGATCAAAATATCACTTTCTCATTATGTTTAGAACAGTTAGGGATCGTTATGATGTATACCTACTTTTCATTTACTTACTTACTTACTTACCTACCTACCTACCTACCTACATTTTTTTTTTTTTTTTTTTTTTTTTTTTTTTTAAAGCAGTACCTACCTACCTACCTACCTACCTACCTACCTACCTACCTAAGTAAAGTTCTGAAAATTTTATTATTTTATTCGAATGCGCTTGACGAAAACTCCATGCTTAGAACAAATCGGGCAACCGACCAATCAACGACTAGCATCGTCTCACCTCTCCCCGCGCTCCGACGGCACCACTTCACCCGCCCGCTGAGCTCCGCTCACGGTATATATATAAGAGAGACAAAATTTTGTGAAAACTCACTCTGCGCCCGACGCTCGCCCGTGACGGTCGTGCTGCTCCGCTGCTCGCCTGCCACCGTGATCCCCGTGCGCCCGCCTACGTCTCGCTTGTCGTGACGTCATCACTCTGGTCCGAGGTTGCCTTTTTCAAGGCTAACTGACGACATCTATTTCTTTGAGAGTTTCTCTCAAAAAACGTACGTGCCCCTTCTGGGAAAATCCACATTTCTTGTGGTACCTGGAAGGAAACCAAACGGTGATAACGACTCCAGGTGGTGAGGACCCGACTCACCTACCTAGTCCCTTCAGGACTCGGTAAAAGTCGGAAGGGTGTTGGATCCGCGGCCTTGGGGGATCTCCTAGTCGCGCCCAACACTTAACCCCGCTCTTTTCCAGCTTCTTCGGTTGGTCGAAAGACTCTCTCGGGGGTCTTTCGATCCATAGGGACCCGCTGCACATTAAGATTGGCAGCGGGATTGCAAGCTTAGGGCTCACCCTAGGTACACATCCTCCCTGTCTTTACCCGACAGGGAGGGATTCACTCACCCCCGGGCACTCCCACCCGGGGACGTAGGGTTATTAGGGCCGTTAGGCTGTTAGGACATATAGGTCCCCCCCCTCTCCCCCCCCACCCAATGTTCTCCCCAACATGGGTTTAGACGAGATTCTTCTGAACCTCGTCATCGAGCTCCTGAAGGGACACCCCGACCAGGAGCTCGTCTCTCGGGTTAGGGACAAGCTAAACAGCCTGCCCAAACCCTCCTCTTCCTCCCGACCCGAGCCCCCTCAGGGCACTAGGACCTCCCTGGACTCCACGGAGTCCATTAGAGACATCCTCCGGAGCATAAGCTCCCAGCCCCCCCAGAACCCTCCCCCCGCCCCCTCTCAGGACATCACAGATTTCTGTGATGCCTTAGTCCCCACAAGCCCTCCCGCTCCAGAGCAGGCCTCGGCTTCCCCCCCGCCCCCCATGGACTACGAGTCTGATCCGGGCTCGATCTCCTCCTCTTCCTCTTCTTCCTCTTCTGACGAACCGGGCTTCACCACGGTGGCCCACAAGAGGAGGAAGAAGAACGCGGTAGAGTCCGCCCCTAAGGCAAGAAAGACAGTCGGTTCAGCTGTCTCTTCCCCCGTCCAAACTCCAGCTGGCACCCCCCAGCAATCTAGCCGCCCCCCTAGCCCGATGGCTACCTCCTCCGCGGCCCCCCCTGTCCCTCCCCATAATAAGACCCCTCCCCCCCTCTTCATACACGAAGCGGACCAGTGGGACGAGATCTCCAAGGCGTGCAATGCACGCCTGATCCGCTTCACTCACGCCCGGGCCATCAACCAGGGCGTGAAAGTCCAGGTCCCCACCCCCAACGACTACAGGGAGTTGCACAAACTCCTCGTTGCCAGGAAGGTCCCCTTCCACTCCTACGCGTTCCAAGAGGAGCGCCAAACTCGTGTTGTCGTGAGGAACATTCCTCTCGGCATCCGAGTTAGCGAGGTCACCGAGGACCTCAAATCCCAAAACATCCCGGTCGCTGCGGTTTACCGCATGCACCGCCGTGGGGGAGCACCATATAACATGGTGCTCATAGTCTGTGACCCCTCCCCGGAGAAATACCACCCGATATTTAATGTCTCCAGAATCTGCTCCCTGGAGGGATTAAAAATAGAAAAACCCCGCCGTAGTGGCATCATTGGTCAGTGTCACAACTGCCAGCTCTACGGCCATTCTCAGCGCAATTGCTTCGGCAAACCGCGCTGCGTCAAGTGCTTGGGCGACCACGGCACCTCTGACTGCACCCGTCCCAAGGACCGTTCCCAATGCTCAGAGCCCCCGAGCTGCGTCCTCTGCGGTGAAACTGGGCACCCGGCTAACTACCGCGGTTGTCCCAGGGCACCAAAATCCTCCGTCCCCAAGCTGGCGAAGCGTGACAACGCCCGCCAGCAAAGGGAAGCCCCCTCTCAGCCCCCAGTGGCCTTATGCCCTCAGCGTCCCAGCCCCTGGAACGCACTCAATCACCTGGCCCATTTTCCGGCCTTGCGACCCTCTCCCCCTCAAGGCACCCAGGCCCCAGTGACCACCCCGGTCCCTGTGGCCTCGGAGCCCTCCCCGGTCATTCCGGCCCTCATGGACGTAGCCGTTCCACCTTTCTCCCGGCCTACTACGACCACCAAGGCACCTGCCCCTCAGGCAATTGCCCCTCCCCCCCGTCCCATGGCTGCTCTGGAAGCTAATGCGTCAGGTATGACCATCAGCATCTCCAGAGCATACTACAGGGCCTACTGCTCCCCCAGAGCTCTGGAGTTCGACCGAGCTCTAAAGGCCGCCCCCTTCTCCGAATCTGGTGCCGTGTGCAACCAGTATCCGGACATTATTGAATACATCGCCTTATTCGAACATCTCCATGGATAAGACGATGTACACGAGTAGAACCAAACCGAAAGCCCTCCGGATAGGGTATTTCAACGCAAATGGCCTCCCTGGCCAACGTGATGAGATCGCCACTTTCCTCCGCGACCATCACTTAGATGTCCTTCTAGTCCAAGAGACCTTCCTTAAACCCTATCATCGGGATCCTAAAATTGCCAACTATCGCTTAGTTCGCAATGATAGGACCCGTTGTCATAAGGGAGGCACTCTCATCTATTATAAAACGTCCCTCTACTGCATCCCTATGGATCCCCCCCCTCTTACCGAGTCTGAGGTCTCTGTCTGTCGGCTAGGCATGACAGGCCACCAACCCATCACGGTCATCTCGGCTTATGTCCCACCCCACTCTGATCCTGACCCCACACCCGTGAGAAATGACCTCTCAATCCTCCTCGGCCTGAGTGGCTCTGTCCTCCTGGCAGGCGATCTCAATGCCAAACACCCCTCCTGGAATAGCTACACGACCAACGCCAGAGGCAAGGCCGTGTTTGAGCTATGCAGTCCCCTCAACTTTGATGTCATCGCACCGATGCATCCTACCCACTTCCCTCATGTCCCTAACCACCGACCCGACGTACTCGACATCGCTCTCCTCAAGAATGTCAACTTACGTTTGCATTCTGTGGAGGCGTTGGACGAGCTCAACTCGGACCATCGGCCCGTAATCCTGGAGCTCGCTCCCAGATACGGGCCCATGGACCCCGCCCAACCTCCTCCCTCCCGAGTGGTCACTGACTGGCGCAAAGTAAGCGAAAAACTGAAATGCACCACGTCAGCCCACTTGGACAAGATCCCTGACCACATCGAGTCAGTCGCCGACACGACGGCCGCGATCGACTCATTCACGGATCACGTCCAATCCGTCCTGAACGAATGTTCAAGGGAGGTTCCGGTGATGAATGATCATCGCTGGAAACTCCCGGACGATGTGCGTGAACTGTTGACTGAGAAGAACGCGGCCGTCCGTGCCTACAGCGCCTTTCCCTGTGCTAGTAACAAAGCTTTCATGCGCTACTTACAGCGTAAAGTAAGTAAACGCATCAAAAAGCTGCGTGACAAGAGATGGGAAGAGATGCTAGGCGACCTCGAACCCAACCATCACGCATTCTGGGAGCTTCAGAGGAAGTTGCGCGCCTCTGAGGTCACCACCATGCCTCCCCTCACCCGCCCCGATAACTCCGTCGCCTTTGACGACGATGAGAAAGCCGAATGCCTGGCCGACAGTCTAGAGTCCCAGTGTTCCCCGAGCTCGAACCCAGTCGATCCGGCTCACCTCGCTGAGGTCGATGCCGAGGTCGAACGTAGGACCTCCCTCCCTCCTGTTGAGGACCCCGATGACCCTCTCCCCCCCATCACTCCTGATGAGGTGGAGGAGATCATTGGGAATCTCAAACCCAGGAAAGCTCCTGGGGCTGACGGAATCCACAACAGGGTATTCTCTCTCTTCCCCGAAACCCTCATCATGTTGATGACCGCCATCTTCAATGGCGCTCTGTCCAACAACATGTTCCCGCAACAGTGGAAAGAGGCCACCGTTATCGGTATTCCAAAACCGGGCAAGCCCAAGTCCTCCCCGTCCTCCTACCGCCCCATCAGTCTGCTCAGCGCTCTCGGCAAAATCTACGAGAGGCTTATTTACAAGCGTCTCAAAGACTATGCCGAACGCAAGAGCCTCATTCCCAACGAGCAGTTTGGCTTTAGAGCCAATCACTCGTGCGTCCAACAGGTTTACCGCATCGTTGAGCACATTAGTGGAAAATTCCAACGTGGTCAAATGACGGGAGCCCTGTTCTTCGATATAGCGAAAGCATTCGACAAGGTCTGGCACAACGGTCTGCTATACAAGTTATACCAGCTCGGTGTGCCAGATCGTCTCGTGCTCATCTTACGAGACTATATGTCGAATCGCACCTTTCGGTATCGCATCGAAGGGGCGCTCTCCTCCCCCCACCCTGTCCGAGCAGGCGTACCGCAAGGCGGCGTGCTCTCCCCCCTTATTTTCACGCTATTCACTAGCGATATTCCCACCAAACAAAAGTCGCAGTTAGCACTTTTCGCGGATGACACGGCCATTTACTATTCTGGAAAGAATAGTAAAGCCATAGCTCGTATCCTTCAAAAGTCCGCCAACGCCCTAGGCGAATGGTTTCGGAAATGGAGATTCGAGGTCAACCCCGAAAAAAGCCAGGCGGTCTTGTTCTTCAAGCCGCATAAAAAGACCCCCCCGACCCCCAGTCCGATCACGATGTTCGGTAAGCCGATCCCTTGGGAGAAGCGAGCCAAATATCTAGGTGTGATCCTCGACCAAAGACTATCGTTCCGTGAGCACATAAAGTCGGTACGTTCGCGTGCCGCTTTCGCTCTCAGTAGGCTCCACTCTATGCTGAATGCACGCAGCAAACTTTCCCTCAAATGCAAACTGCGCATTTACACCACGTGCATTCGCCCGATCATGACCTACGCGTGTGCCACTTTCGCGCACGCAAAGTCGCATCATATCCATAGGTTGCAAACCCTCCAGAATCGTTTTCTCCGAAAGATCACAGGTGCCCCTTGGTTCGTTCGGAACGATCGTCTCCACATTGACCTTAAAATCCCGACTATTCAGCAATTCATGAAACGCCTTACAAAGCGTTTCATCGAAACTGCCGAAAAGCACTCCAACCCCTTTATCGCATCGGCCACCCGATACGCTCCCTCCTCCATCAGTAGGATTCGCCGCCCCCGCCACACCCTAGTCGAACCAGACGACCCCATCACCCTGTTTCAAGAGAGCTGTAGGGACACCAGTACTCTTCGCAAACACACACACAGACCGCCGCGGACCGCCATTTTCCGGCCTCGCCGTCGAGGCCCATCGCGACGACCCAGTAATGATGTTACTCCCCGTCTTTTGCAAAACGAGCCAGCCCGCGAAGCTGAGCCAGTAGTTGTAAACTCCCCAAATAATGGAATCATGACCCAGCCTGTCCCTTGCTGTCCTCCCCAAAACGATGCCGCTGAGCCGAGGCCCGTACCCCACAGGGGGTGCCCCCAGCGAGCGGAGTTGTAGTTTGTAGTATTTTTGTTGCCTTGGCTGGGGGCCTTAAATTCATTTGAGGCCACCACAGGATAGACCGGTTCAGCAGTCTCCGTCCCTCAGAGGGGGTGAACTGCGAGTGGCCCGACCGAAAAAAAAAAAAAAAAAAAAAAAAAAAAAAAAAAAAATTTTGTGAAAACTCCACAGTCGTCCGCGTTGTTCGTGAGCGCCGCACGCCCGTGCCGAGTGTTATTTGTCGTGAATTATTTTGGAAGCCTATCCAAGCTTAGAAGATGACCGGTCGCGGTAAGGGAGGAAAGGGTCTGGGAAAAGGAGGAGCCAAGCGTCACAGGAAAGTACTTCGTGATAACATCCAGGGTATCACGAAGCCCGCCATCCGTCGTCTGGCTCGCAGAGGCGGCGTGAAACGTATCTCCGGTCTGATCTACGAGGAGACTCGCGGTGTGCTTAAAGTGTTCCTCGAGAACGTCATCCGCGATGCCGTCACCTACACCGAGCACGCCAAGAGGAAGACCGTCACCGCCATGGACGTCGTCTACGCTCTGAAGCGCCAGGGTCGTACCCTGTACGGTTTCGGCGGTTAAACTCATCCGGTTTGCCGGTCGTTGCCCGTATGCGCCGCGCAACCAGCTGCTCTACGTACTGTGCGTGTGTGGTGGACAATCATACCGTTGTTCGATCATACGTGTACGTATGTAGATGCGCACATCAAAAAAGGCCCTTTTCAGGGCCGCATATGATTCGATATAATAAATGTGTTTCTTCAATGGAATTGTCTGAAAAAACGAACCAACAAACTGCATTTTGTGCGCCACTGCGCCTATGTAGGTACCTATTTTGAAGTGGAACGGTAATATAATAATACTTGTTATAACATGTATATAATTATATATTTTAATATCCAGTAGGCATCACATGAGTACATAGAATACATACTTAAAAAAAAATTAAATAGTATTAAGTAGGTACAGGTCTATTTAAACACATCAACTTGTTTACCTTAGGTACTTATAGTTAAAACGTTCTCGTCCGCTCGCCGTCCGTCACACTCACACGTAGACACAGCTCAGCTGAAGGATCGCCTGAAATTGATAAATGAAATAGAAACATTATTAAACTATGTCCTATTTAGAAGGGCAATTACAAGTACCTACAGATCATCAACTATTACACATTGACTGATTCGCCTTTAATTACTTACATATTGTTAGTTAACTGCGCCACGCACGATGTTGTCGCTCTCAGCAGAAGGGTCCTGTACCTGAAATTGATATACAAATAAAATATTAAACTAGGTATATAGGTAATAACGTCCACCAATACGACCTATGCACGATGTACGACGTCTAGCTAGGTAGGTAGGTACATATAATGTATACGTAGCGTTCATGTCGCATTTTTTTTTTTTGTTTATGCATTATCATAGACTAGTTATTTTATGTAGGTAGGTAGGTATATATATAAAACAAACAAATAAGCCCAACGCGTGTAAAACACGAGAAATCGTATCAAGAGAATGCGCTAGGTACCTACGAGGTTTTGGTAGCTGTACAGCTACCGAGCGGGGACTGTACTGCTGTGTGGTGGTGGCGGCGCGCGGCGCCGCCGACCGTCATCAGCGTGTCCGCCGCGTCTTTTGTCGTTTTACACCTTATTCGATACAGTTTCTGATGCGATAATCCCGATCAGTACACTGTTTGCTAGTCGAAGGGCATTCTAGTGTTTCGATATTAGTATATTAATAGGTTGCACGTCCTGGACGGAGTCGTCCGTCCTTAACAGTTCGGCGGTCGCGGTGTTTTACGACGGTTCACTCTTACCTCGATAATACCTTCGCGAGGCCGTCCCATATCGACGAATTGTTGTCGCCGCACAAGCTCGATATCCTCTCCGTCGACGCGTCGACCTTAATCGCCATCAAACATCGTTTTTATAGAGAAAATAACGTTTTGAACTCGACCCGACCTTAGCATCGTACGCAGTCGTCGAATTAAATCGCCGCCACCGCCGCAACGATCGCTTCACGCTCACACAATCACCTCTGCCTCGTCGTCAACTTCATGACTTATCCGAAAACGTAAACAACACCTACGCCCCGTTACGATTAACATTATTTTTATTTATTTTATTAGATACGTGTTAGTGAAAACTTTCAAGCGTTCATACGAGAAAACGTCTCGCGACATCACGGCGCTCGTTACGGTAAAGTTACGTCGTGCTTTAGTGTACGTATACGAAACTCGTGAAACCTATAAGTGGCGACATCTAAGTCTCCATTACTTAAACAGCTACTATTTTTGAGTGTACGTACGTTTGTGTGTGTTGTGAATAACTACCTACGAGATGGCAGACACCGCAGTTGCTACCGAGGCTCCGGCACCCGCTACCCCAGCGAAGAAGCAGGCGAGACAGGCCGGCGGCGGCGCCGCTAAGAAACCCAAAGCGAAGCCGACCCATCCCAAAACATCCGAGATGGTCAACAGCGCCATCAAGGAGATGAAAGAACGCAGCGGATCTTCCCTGCAGGCGATCAAGAAATACATCGCCGCGCAGTACAAGGTCGACGCGGAGAAATTGGCTCCTTTCATCAGGAAATATCTGAAGAGCGCCGTCGAATCTGGAGCGCTGATCCAGACCAAGGGCAAGGGTGCCTCCGGTTCGTTCAAACTCGAATCGAAGTCGGCCGCGTCGAAGAAGCCCGCCGGCGCCGCAGGCAAGGCCGCCAAAGCTCCCGCTGCGGCCGCGAAGACGAAGAAGGCGACCGCCTCGGCAGCTGGCGCCAAGACCAAGAAGGCGGCAGCCGCCGCCGCGTCCGCCGCTTCTCCTTCGAAAGCCAAGTCGACAGCCGCCGCCGCCGCAAAGGACAAGAAGGCGGCCGCCGCCAAGAAGAAGCCGGCACCCAAGAAGGCCGCCGCCCCCGCCAAGGCGAAGGCACCCAAAGCCAAGAAGACAGCCAAGCCCCCAACAAAGAAACCTAAAGCGCCTAAACCCAAGAAGGCCGCAGCTACACCCAAGTCTAAGCCGGCAGCCAAGAAAGCTTCCGCCGCTAAGAAGTAAGCTACGGTCGCGTTCGCGTTACACCGGCGACGACGACGACGGTGACGGCGACGACAGCGGCGCAGACCACCATCACCAACAGCAACAACAACAACAACAACAACCACCAGTGTGCAGAAGACAATCTCAATGGTGTATTTGTGAATGTGTGTACGTACGTCTGTGTGTTACATGTCACTATATACCTACGTCGTTGTTGTTACGCGTCTGTCTATCTATCGTCCCCGGGAACAAGGGTGCGGAACACCGCTCGACGCGTCTCGACCGGCGATTCATCGGATGCAGCAAGCCAGCCAGCAGCAGCAACCGAAGAAACCAAGGCGGCACCGAGATGCTTAGCGCGCGTGCCACGCGCTCTCGATCGCAGCGCTCTCCCGAGCGCACACCAAAAAGCCCTTTTCAGGGCTAACAATACTTTCATGAATATGAACAATATTCGTTTCTATTATACAGAGAGTCTAAAACGTTCAAAAAAAAAAAAAAAAAATATAACTCTAGTGCGAGCACCTATAACCTACCTACCTACCTACCTACCTACCTGCCTACGCACAGAACACAAGAAATTACTCGCACAATAATTATCTACTTATGTACCTACCTGTTATACATGACATGCACGAAAGAACAAAAAGACGAAAAACAAATATAAATCTATCTTACAGGTTACCTAGGTACACATACCCGTTCTGTTAGCTGCACGCACGCACAAATTATTATTACTTGCACTGTTTACAAACGTTACATACTACGTAAACACACACACACACACGTCACTATCTATTATTAAACTACACTTCTTTCTTTCAAGCACTAGGTACGCGACGACAATTTTCTGCCCGACTGTAATACCTGCCTACCTACCTACCTACCTACCTACCTACCTACCTACCTACCTACCTACCTACCTACCTTTTCAAATAAGAATTTCTCTAGACGTGCATAATATAATAATTTTATTGTGAGTAGGTAAATAGTGCAGCGTGTTGTTCGTATATTTTGAGCGCGCGCGCGCGCGCCTGCGCGTTCAGCGATTTGGTTTCGTTGGCTGTGTTACCCCTACCACTGCAACAGCCACGCGGCGCGCATATATATAAACCGGACTATAGACGCGTCCAACAGGTTTACCGCATCGTTGAGCACATTAGTGGAAAATTCCAACGTGGTCAAATGACGGGAGCCCTGTTCTTCGATATAGCGAAAGCATTCGACAAGGTCTGGCACAACGGTCTGCTATACAAGTTATACCAGCTCGGTGTGCCAGATCGTCTCGTGCTCATCTTACGAGACTATATGTCGAATCGCACCTTTCGGTATCGCATCGAAGGGGCGCTCTCCTCCCCCCACCCTGTCCGAGCAGGCGTACCGCAAGGCGGCGTGCTCTCCCCCCTTATTTTCACGCTATTCACTAGCGATATTCCCACCAAACAAAAGTCGCAGTTAGCACTTTTCGCGGATGACACGGCCATTTACTATTCTGGAAAGAATAGTAAAGCCATAGCTCGTATCCTTCAAAAGTCCGCCAACGCCCTAGGCGAATGGTTTCGGAAATGGAGATTCGAGGTCAACCCTGAAAAAAGCCAGGCGGTCTTGTTCTTCAAGCCGCATAAAAAGACCCCCCCGACCCCCAGTCCGATCACGATGTTCGGTAAGCCGATCCCTTGGGAGAAGCGAGCCAAATATCTAGGTGTGATCCTCGACCAAAGACTATCGTTCCGTGAGCACATAAAGTCGGTACGTTCGCGTGCCGCTTTCGCTCTCAGTAGGCTCCACTCTATGCTGAATGCACGCAGCAAACTTTCCCTCAAATGCAAACTGCGCATTTACACCACGTGCATTCGCCCGATCATGACCTATGCGTGTGCCACTTTCGCGCACGCAAAGTCGCATCATATCCATAGGTTGCAAACCCTCCAGAATCGTTTTCTCCGAAAGATCACGGGTGCCCCTTGGTTCGTTCGGAACGATCGTCTCCACATTGACCTTAAAATCCCGACTATTCAGCAATTCATGAAACGCCTTACAAAGCGTTTCATCGAAACTGCTGAAAAGCACTCCAACCCCTTTATCGCATCGGCCACCCGATACGCTCCCTCCTCCATCAGTAGGATTCGCCGCCCCCGCCACACCCTAGTCGAACCAGACGACCCCATCACCCTGTTTCAAGAGAGCTGTAGGGACACCAGTACTCTTCGCAAACACACACACAGACCGCCGCGGACCGCCATTTTCCGGCCTCGCCGTCGAGGCCCATCGCGACGACCCAGTAATGATGTTACTCCCCGTCTTTTGCAAAACGAGCCAGCCCGCGAAGCTGAGCCAGTAGTTGTAAACTCCCCAAATAATGGAATCATGACCCAGCCTGTCCCTTGCTGTCCTCCCCAAAACGATGCCGCTGAGCCGAGGCCCGTACCCCACAGGGGGTGCCCCCAGCGAGCGGAGTTGTAGTTTGTAGTATTTTTTGTTGCCTTGGCTGGGGGCCTTAAATTCATTTGAGGCCACCACAGGATAGACCGGTTCAGCAGTCTCCGTCCCTCAGATGGGGTGAACTGCGAGTGGCCCGACCGAAAAGAAAGAAAAACGCGGAGCGTATTCACTGTTTAGATTGTCTCGGCGCGCGCACTGACGTACGCGTGTTTCGTTATTTTCGCGAGTTACTCTACAAACTTACCTCTCAACCATGTCTGGTCGCGGTAAAGGTGGCAAAGTCAAGGGAAAGGCAAAGTCCCGTTCCAACCGTGCTGGTCTTCAGTTTCCCGTGGGGCGTATCCACAGGCTGCTGCGTAACGGAAACTACGCCGAGCGTGTGGGTGCCGGCGCGCCCGTCTACTTGGCCGCCGTCATGGAGTACCTAGCCGCTGAGGTCCTAGAGTTGGCCGGCAACGCCGCGAGGGACAACAAGAAGACCAGGATCATCCCGCGTCATCTTCAATTGGCCATCCGCAACGACGAGGAGCTTAACAAGCTGCTCTCCGGTGTGACGATCGCCCAAGGTGGTGTGCTGCCGAACATCCAGGCCGTGCTACTGCCCAAGAAGACCGAGAAGAAGGCTTAAACGTCGGTCCTCTTCGCGCACACATACACAGCCGGTGCTTCGCAGCGAGTGCTGCTCGGCACGCGTACTTCGATATAATATCTATGAACGTACATAATATGTATTATGTCGGTTGCGCGATGCTATTCGCTCGTATGCATTCAGAACAAAAGGCCCTTTTCAGGGCCACAATATGATTCGTCAAATATAAACCAAAGACAGTTTCTTTAACGGTGTCGTCGTAAAGCGAAACGTATCTACGTACGTACGTACGTACGTACGTACCTACCTACCTTCCTTCCTTCCTTCCTACCTACCTACCTACCTACCTACCTACAAGTCGTGTACATTTTGATGACCTGATGTGTACCAGAAGACTACCTACGTGATGCAAACAAAAACCTATAGGCATGTATGTATTTTTGTGTCGCTACTATTGAAATGTGACGTTAACATGATGACAGAGAATAATATCTAAACAATATCACCGAACTGGCGGTGAAATTAGGTTTGAAACGATATACCTATACCCACTATAGCCCCATAAGTATAGCATCTACCTATTATGATAATATTCAATTTTAGTTAAATAATTGATACGTAAACCAATGTACCTACCTAAGTGGTTAATTATAAAACGGAAAGAAAGAAAAAAAAAAAAACAGAATTAACTACTCGTTTAAATTATGTATTACTACATATTAATTATTTTCAATAATATTATTTACTACAAACGCAAGCGTCTATCCCCCCCCCCCTCCCCCTCTGCCTGCCTCCCGAGTAAACCCCTCTCCCCGCGCGCGATCTACACTCTAGCTAAGGAGCGATGCGATTGGTCCGCCGCTACGTCGACCACGCCGCGAACGTGTACCGCGACCCATGATATAAATACGACTTGTGGAAAATTTTGTGGATCACACTGCGACTGAACTCCGTTTCGGTAGCACGCGTATTACTATAATATATCATCATGCCGCCCAAGACAAGTGGTAAAGCCGCCAAGAAGTCTGGCAAAGCCCAGAAGAACATCTCCAAGACCGACAAGAAGAAGAAGAAGCACAAGAGGAAGGAGAGTTACGCCATCTACATCTACAAGGTCCTGAAGCAGGTGCACCCCGACACCGGTATCTCCAGCAAGGCCATGTCCATCATGAACTCGTTCGTGAACGACATCTTCGAGCGTATCGCCGCCGAAGCTTCCCGCCTCGCCCACTACAACAAGAGGTCGACCATCACGTCCAGGGAGGTGCAGACGTCCGTCAGGCTCCTGCTGCCCGGAGAGCTCGCCAAGCACGCCGTCAGTGAAGGCACCAAGGCCGTCACCAAATACACCAGCTCCAAGTGAGCGGTCGGCTGCTAACAAGAGCGAACCGCGTCTCGACGCCGCCTCGTCGTGTGTGTGTGAAAAGTGCGTAACTCCGGTGCGAATGTGTTCGTGTGTCTTGTGTCATAGTGGTGCGTGTTAATCGTGTGAGCTACTACTTACTCGCACGATGCACGTATCGCGGACTCGAACCACGACACAGACGTGTCTGGACGCGCGCTCTCCCAACACCACCCACCGCAGGATGGCGGGAGAAACAACAAAAGGCCCTTTTCAGGGCCACAAATATGTTCATGTGATGATAATATTCACGTTTCTTTAATTTGAATAGTCAAAACGTTACCTATAAGTACCTAACGATATTACTCGAATTATATACCTACACCTATTACAATAACAACATGAATTGAATTATTGTTGTTGGAGGTACCTACCTAATAGCAATACACGATACATTACACACACAAAGTATTTACCTGCTTAATACGTAGGTAGTTATAAGGAAGAAAAGGAGTTGCAACATTTGAAAAGGAGTTGCAACGGAACACGATGCATAATAATTACGCATGCGCACAAGCAACACCAAAGTAACCTAGAAGAGCTAATTACTCGTACCTAGTTAGTTAGGCTGCACTATTATTAGGTAATTTATTAGCGAATAATAAAAATGACTCGGTACGGCTCTCGATACATGTATACATACCTAGTCCTACTTAACTAAGTACCTACTTTGTTAAAATTTTCAACATGATTGTAGTACTTTTACACAGGTCTGGACACGACGAAATAATGGAAAACGCTTGTCCTTTCGATTGATATTATATATTTTTAGAAGAATAAGAAAATTTTACGATTGAACACGTGTTTTCTAATACCTATTTTTCTTGAATTTGTCCGAAATTTTTGTTTCTTTCTCAGCCAAAGTTTTGTTGTGTGTTAGTTCGTTGTGCGAAAGGGGGCGCGCGTGCGCCTCGTGTCAGCTACGATGCTACGGGTATAAATACGGGCGACACAAGCGAAGCCTGTTTTTCCTAGACACGGTCCTATGGACCCCTGTCAACCCCTTCCTCCCCAAGTGGTCACTGACTGGAGGAGAGTAAGCGAAATGCTGAAAAACTCCACGTCATCCCACTTGGACAACATTCCTGATAACATCGAGACTGTGGATGACACGAAATCCGCGATCAGCTCTCTCACGGAGCACGTTCAATCTGTCCTGAACAGTTGTTCAAGGGAGGCACCGTCGATGAGAGATCATCGCTGGAAACTCCCTGACGATGTGCGTGCGCTCGTGACTGAGAAGAACGCGGCCGTCCGTGCCTACAGATCTTTCCCCTGCGCTAATAACAAAAGCTTTATGCGTTACTTACAGCGTAAATTAAGTAAACGCGTCAAAGAGCTGCGTAACCAGCAATGGGAAAAGATGCTCGGTGAACTCGAACCGACTCACCTCGCATTCTGGGAACTTCAGAGGAAGTTGCGCACTTCTGAGGTTTCTTCCATGCCCCCGCTCACTCGTCCTGACAATACCATCGCCTTTGATGACGATGAGAAGGCCGAATGCCTGGCCGACAGCCTGGAGTCTCAATGCTCCCCCAGCTCCGAACCAGTAGACCCGGCTCACCTCGCTGAGGTTGATGCTGAGGTTGAACGTAGGACTTCCCTTCCACCTGTCGAGGACCCCGATGATCCTCTCCCCCCCGTCACTCCAGACGAGGTGAAGGAGATCATTGGCAGACTCAAACCCAGGAAAGCACCTGGGTCAGATGGAATCACCAACAGGGTGTTCCGTCTCTTTCCTGACACTCTTATCCTGTTGCTGACCGCCATCTTCAATGGTGCTCTAGCAAACAACATGTTTCCACAAGAGTGGAAAGAGGCTACTGTCATCGGTATTCCCAAGCCGGGCAAGCCAAAATCATCTCCTTCTTCCTACCGTCCTATCAGTCTGCTCAAAGCGCTCGGCAAGATCTACGAGAGGCTTATTTATAAGCGTCTCAAGGATTATGCGGAGCGCAAGAGTCTTATTCCTAAAGAGCAGTTTGGCTTCAGATCCAATCACTCTTGTGTCCAACAGGTGTACCGCATCACTGAGCACATCAATGACCGTTTTCAGCGCGGCATGATGACGGGAAGCCTTTTCTTTGACATTGCGAAAGCCTTCGACAAGGTCTGGCACAACGGCCTGATATACAAGTTATATCGCCTCGGTGTGCCAGATCGTCTCGTGCTCATCTTACGAGACTATTTGTCGAACCGCACCTTTCGGTATCGCATCGAAGGGGCGCTTTCTTCCCCTCGTCCTATCCGAGCAGGCGTACCGCAAGGTGGCGTGCTCTCGCCTCTTATCTTCACGCTATTCACCAGCGACATTCCCAAGTCCCCCAAGACGCAGTTAGCGCTATTTGCCGATGATACGGCCATTTACTGCAGCGGCAGGAGCCCTACGGTCATTGCCCGGAACCTCCAGAAATCCGCCACTGACTTAGCCCTGTGGTTTCGGAGGTGGAGGATTGAGGTAAACCCGGAAAAAAGTCAGGCGGTCTTGTTCCGTAGAACTTGGACGAGAATTTCCCATCATCCTGATCCTATCACCATGTTTGGTAAGCCGATCCCTTGGGAAAAGCGAGCTAAATATCTTGGTGTCATACTAGATCAACGCCTGAATTTTGCAGAGCACATAAGGTCGGTACGCTCGCGTGCCGCCTTCGCTCTCGGTAGGCTCCATTCCATGCTGAATGCACGCAGCAAGTTATCTCTCAAATGCAAACTGCGCATTTACACTACGTGCATACGTCCGATTATGACTTATGCGTGTGCCACTTTCGCACACACTAAGCCACGTCATATCCATAGGATGCAGTCACTTCAGAACCGCTTTCTCCGTCGGGCCACGGGTGCCCCGTGGTTCGTTAGGAACGATCGGCTTCATATCGATCTCAAAATTCCGACTATCCAGCAATTCATGAAACGACTTACTAAGCGTTTCATCGAATCTGCGGACAAACATTCAAACTTCCTAATTGCATCGGCTTCCCGATACACGCCCTCTCAGATTAGTAGGATTCGCCGGCCACGGCACACCCTCACAGATCCCGACGATCCCATCACCCTACTCCAAGAAAGTTCTAGGGAAACGAGTACCCTAAATAAACACAAACACAGACCGCGATCCGTATTCCGACCTCGCCGCCGAGGTCCAGCGCGACGACCCTGTAAATCTCCCCCCCGTCTTTTGCCAAATGAGCCAGCCCGCGAAGCTGAGCCTATAGTAGCTTTAAACTCCCCAAATAATGGAAATATGACCCAGCCAGTCCCTTGCTGCCCTCCCCCAAACGATGCCGCTGAGTCGAGGTCCGTACCCCACAGGGGGTGCCCTCAGCGAGCGGAGTTTTAGTATATTTTATATAGCCTTGGCTGGGGGCCTTAAATTCACCTAGGCCACCACAGGCAAGTCCGGTTAAGTAGCTGAGGCTCTCTAGAGTCATTAGCTGCGAGAGGCCACTATCAAAAAAAAAAAAAAAAAAAAAAAAAAAAACGAAGCCTGTTTTATTCACTCTCGTACGTTCGTTGCGTGTAGTTCCGCGCGTCCGTTTCGTTTTGTGTTTATTTTATTCGCGTTATCCTCCCGTTCCGTGTTTACAATGGCGCGTACTAAGCAGACCGCTCGTAAATCCACCGGTGGTAAGGCACCGAGGAAACAGCTCGCCACCAAGGCCGCGCGTAAGAGCGCACCGGCCACCGGAGGCGTTAAGAAGCCCCATCGTTACAGGCCCGGAACCGTGGCTCTCCGTGAGATCCGTCGTTACCAGAAGAGTACCGAGCTGCTGATCCGCAAGCTTCCGTTCCAGCGTCTCGTGCGTGAGATCGCTCAGGACTTCAAGACCGATCTCCGTTTCCAGAGCTCCGCCGTCATGGCGCTGCAGGAGGCCAGCGAAGCTTACCTGGTCGGTCTATTCGAAGACACCAACCTGTGCGCGATTCACGCTAAGCGCGTCACCATCATGCCCAAGGACATCCAGTTGGCGCGCAGGATCAGAGGCGAACGCGCTTAAACTGTGCAACTTCTGCTGCAACGGCACAAGTCGCAAGCACGGACACGCCTCGTCGTCGTGTTTCCGTCTGTGACTGTGCGCGTTCACATAAAAGGCCCTTTTCAGGGCCACATATGTATCTGATTGTTATATGTTTCTTTCTATCAGAATGTCGAAAAAGAAAAAAAAAAAACGTTACCCACCACACACATTTATAATTTATATGATACCTATCTACAAATGACGACAAAAATCCAATTAAGTACGAACTAGGTACTTACTTATTTACACTACCTATACCTACACATTATTATAATACCATAGAAGTGAGTACC
Organism: Ceramica pisi; assembly: GCA_963859965.1. Lineage (NCBI taxonomy): Eukaryota > Metazoa > Arthropoda > Insecta > Lepidoptera > Noctuidae > Ceramica > Ceramica pisi. The sequence goes on along the minus strand of OY982556.1, from coordinate 9,305,135 downwards.
TACCTACTTAAGTGCTACTCTTGACTGCTCTTCTATACGTATGTATCAGAGACGATGAGTCTTTCATATTGCTATGAGCGCGGCTCTACCCCAGTACCTATTTGCATGATTTAAGTTACCATACCAATCTCGATCAAAATATCACTTTCTCATTATGTTTAGAACAGTTAGGGATCGTTATGATGTATACCTACTTTTCATTTACTTACTTACTTACCTACCTACCTACCTACCTACATTTTTTTTTTTTTTTTTTTTTTTTTAAAGCAGTACCTACCTACCTACCTACCTACCTACCTACCTACCTACCTAAGTAAAGTTCTGAAAATTTTATTATTTTATTCGAATGCGCTTGACGAAAACTCCATGCTTAGAACAAATCGGGCAACCGACCAATCAACGACTAGCATCGTCTCACCTCTCCCCGCGCTCCGACGGCACCACTTCACCCGCCCGCTGAGCTCCGCTCACGGTATATATATAAGAGAGACAAAATTTTGTGAAAACTCCATACCCGGAAAAAAGTCAGGCGGTCTTGTTCCGTAGAACTTGGACGAGAATTTCCCATCATCCTGATCCTATCACCATGTTTGGTAAGCCGATCCCTTGGGAAAAGCGAGCTAAATATCTTGGTGTCATACTAGATCAACGCCTGAATTTTGCAGAGCACATAAGGTCGGTACGCTCGCGTGCCGCCTTCGCTCTCGGTAGGCTCCATTCCATGCTGAATGCACGCAGCAAGTTATCTCTCAAATGCAAACTGCGCATTTACACTACGTGCATACGTCCGATTATGACTTATGCGTGTGCCACTTTCGCACACACTAAGCCACGTCATATCCATAGGATGCAGTCACTTCAGAACCGCTTTCTCCGTCGGGCCACGGGTGCCCCGTGGTTCGTTAGGAACGATCGGCTTCATATCGATCTCAAAATTCCGACTATCCAGCAATTCATGAAACGACTTACTAAGCGTTTCATCGAATCTGCGGACAAACATTCAAACTTCCTAATTGCATCGGCTTCCCGATACACGCCCTCTCAGATTAGTAGGATTCGCCGGCCACGGCACACCCTCACAGATCCCGACGATCCCATCACCCTACTCCAAGAAAGTTCTAGGGAAACGAGTACCCTAAATAAACACAAACACAGACCGCGATCCGTATTCCGACCTCGCCGCCGAGGTCCAGCGCGACGACCCTGTAAATCTCCCCCCCGTCTTTTGCCAAATGAGCCAGCCCGCGAAGCTGAGCCTATAGTAGCTTTAAACTCCCCAAATAATGGAAATATGACCCAGCCAGTCCCTTGCTGCCCTCCCCCAAACGATGCCGCTGAGTCGAGGTCCGTACCCCACAGGGGGTGCCCTCAGCGAGCGGAGTTTTAGTATATTTTATATAGCCTTGGCTGGGGGCCTTAAATTCACTTAGGCCACCACAGGCAAGTCCGGTTAAGTAGCTGAGGCTCTCTAGAGTCATTAGCTGCGAGAGGCCACTATCAAAAAAAAAAAAAAAAAAAAAATGAAAACTCCACAGTCGTCCGCGTTGTTCGTGAGCGCCGCACGCCCGTGCCGAGTGTTATTTGTCGTGAATTATTTTGGAAGCCTATCCAAGCTTAGAAGATGACCGGTCGCGGTAAGGGAGGAAAGGGTCTGGGAAAAGGAGGAGCCAAGCGTCACAGGAAAGTACTTCGTGATAACATCCAGGGTATCACGAAGCCCGCCATCCGTCGTCTGGCTCGCAGAGGCGGCGTGAAACGTATCTCCGGTCTGATCTACGAGGAGACTCGCGGTGTGCTTAAAGTGTTCCTCGAGAACGTCATCCGCGATGCCGTCACCTACACCGAGCACGCCAAGAGGAAGACCGTCACCGCCATGGACGTCGTCTACGCTCTGAAGCGCCAGGGTCGTACCCTGTACGGTTTCGGCGGTTAAACTCATCCGGTTTGCCGGTCGTTGCCCGTATGCGCCGCGCAACCAGCTGCTCTACGTACTGTGCGTGTGTGGTGGACAATCATACCGTTGTTCGATCATACGTGTACGTATGTAGATGCGCACATCAAAAAAGGCCCTTTTCAGGGCCGCATATGATTCGATATAATAAATGTGTTTCTTCAATGGAATTGTCTGAAAAAACGAACCAACAAACTGCATTTTGTGCGCCACTGCGCCTATGTAGGTACCTATTTTGAAGTGGAACGGTAATATAATAATACTTGTTATAACATGTATATAATTATATATTTTAATATCCAGTAGGCATCACATGAGTACATAGAATACATACTTAAAAAAAAATTAAATAGTATTAAGTAGGTACAGGTCTATTTAAACACATCAACTTGTTTACCTTAGGTACTTATAGTTAAAACGTTCTCGTCCGCTCGCCGTCCGTCACACTCACACGTAGACACAGCTCAGCTGAAGGATCGCCTGAAATTGATAAATGAAATAGAAACATTATTAAACTATGTCCTATTTAGAAGGGCAATTACAAGTACCTACAGATCATCAACTATTACACATTGACTGATTCGCCTTTAATTACTTACATATTGTTAGTTAACTGCGCCACGCACGATGTTGTCGCTCTCAGCAGAAGGGTCCTGTACCTGAAATTGATATACAAATAAAATATTAAACTAGGTATATAGGTAATAACGTCCACCAATACGACCTATGCACGATGTACGACGTCTAGCTAGGTAGGTAGGTACATATAATGTATACGTAGCGTTCATGTCGCATTTTTTTTTTTTGTTTATGCATTATCATAGACTAGTTATTTTATGTAGGTAGGTAGGTATATATATAAAACAAACAAATAAGCCCAACGCGTGTAAAACACGAGAAATCGTATCAAGAGAATGCGCTAGGTACCTACGAGGTTTTGGTAGCTGTACAGCTACCGAGCGGGGACTGTACTGCTGTGTGGTGGTGGCGGCGCGCGGCGCCGCCGACCGTCATCAGCGTGTCCGCCGCGTCTTTTGTCGTTTTACACCTTATTCGATACAGTTTCTGATGCGATAATCCCGATCAGTACACTGTTTGCTAGTCGAAGGGCATTCTAGTGTTTCGATATTAGTATATTAATAGGTTGCACGTCCTGGACGGAGTCGTCCGTCCTTAACAGTTCGGCGGTCGCGGTGTTTTACGACGGTTCACTCTTACCTCGATAATACCTTCGCGAGGCCGTCCCATATCGACGAATTGTTGTCGCCGCACAAGCTCGATATCCTCTCCGTCGACGCGTCGACCTTAATCGCCATCAAACATCGTTTTTATAGAGAAAATAACGTTTTGAACTCGACCCGACCTTAGCATCGTACGCAGTCGTCGAATTAAATCGCCGCCACCGCCGCAACGATCGCTTCACGCTCACACAATCACCTCTGCCTCGTCGTCAACTTCATGACTTATCCGAAAACGTAAACAACACCTACGCCCCGTTACGATTAACATTATTTTTATTTATTTTATTAGATACGTGTTAGTGAAAACTTTCAAGCGTTCATACGAGAAAACGTCTCGCGACATCACGGCGCTCGTTACGGTAAAGTTACGTCGTGCTTTAGTGTACGTATACGAAACTCGTGAAACCTATAAGTGGCGACATCTAAGTCTCCATTACTTAAACAGCTACTATTTTTGAGTGTACGTACGTTTGTGTGTGTTGTGAATAACTACCTACGAGATGGCAGACACCGCAGTTGCTACCGAGGCTCCGGCACCCGCTACCCCAGCGAAGAAGCAGGCGAGACAGGCCGGCGGCGGCGCCGCTAAGAAACCCAAAGCGAAGCCGACCCATCCCAAAACATCCGAGATGGTCAACAGCGCCATCAAGGAGATGAAAGAACGCAGCGGATCTTCCCTGCAGGCGATCAAGAAATACATCGCCGCGCAGTACAAGGTCGACGCGGAGAAATTGGCTCCTTTCATCAGGAAATATCTGAAGAGCGCCGTCGAATCTGGAGCGCTGATCCAGACCAAGGGCAAGGGTGCCTCCGGTTCGTTCAAACTCGAATCGAAGTCGGCCGCGTCGAAGAAGCCCGCCGGCGCCGCAGGCAAGGCCGCCAAAGCTCCCGCTGCGGCCGCGAAGACGAAGAAGGCGACCGCCTCGGCAGCTGGCGCCAAGACCAAGAAGGCGGCAGCCGCCGCCGCGTCCGCCGCTTCTCCTTCGAAAGCCAAGTCGACAGCCGCCGCCGCCGCAAAGGACAAGAAGGCGGCCGCCGCCAAGAAGAAGCCGGCACCCAAGAAGGCCGCCGCCCCCGCCAAGGCGAAGGCACCCAAAGCCAAGAAGACAGCCAAGCCCCCAACAAAGAAACCTAAAGCGCCTAAACCCAAGAAGGCCGCAGCTACACCCAAGTCTAAGCCGGCAGCCAAGAAAGCTTCCGCCGCTAAGAAGTAAGCTACGGTCGCGTTCGCGTTACACCGGCGACGACGACGACGGTGACGGCGACGACAGCGGCGCAGACCACCATCACCAACAGCAACAACAACAACAACAACAACCACCAGTGTGCAGAAGACAATCTCAATGGTGTATTTGTGAATGTGTGTACGTACGTCTGTGTGTTACATGTCACTATATACCTACGTCGTTGTTGTTACGCGTCTGTCTATCTATCGTCCCCGGGAACAAGGGTGCGGAACACCGCTCGACGCGTCTCGACCGGCGATTCATCGGATGCAGCAAGCCAGCCAGCAGCAGCAACCGAAGAAACCAAGGCGGCACCGAGATGCTTAGCGCGCGTGCCACGCGCTCTCGATCGCAGCGCTCTCCCGAGCGCACACCAAAAAGCCCTTTTCAGGGCTAACAATACTTTCATGAATATGAACAATATTCGTTTCTATTATACAGAGAGTCTAAAACGTTCAAAAAAAAAAAAAAAAAATATAACTCTAGTGCGAGCACCTATAACCTACCTACCTACCTACCTACCTACCTGCCTACGCACAGAACACAAGAAATTACTCGCACAATAATTATCTACTTATGTACCTACCTGTTATACATGACATGCACGAAAGAACAAAAAGACGAAAAACAAATATAAATCTATCTTACAGGTTACCTAGGTACACATACCCGTTCTGTTAGCTGCACGCACGCACAAATTATTATTACTTGCACTGTTTACAAACGTTACATACTACGTAAACACACACACACACACGTCACTATCTATTATTAAACTACACTTCTTTCTTTCAAGCACTAGGTACGCGACGACAATTTTCTGCCCGACTGTAATACCTGCCTACCTACCTACCTACCTACCTACCTACCTACCTACCTACCTACCTACCTACCTACCTTTTCAAATAAGAATTTCTCTAGACGTGCATAATATAATAATTTTATTGTGAGTAGGTAAATAGTGCAGCGTGTTGTTCGTATATTTTGAGCGCGCGCGCGCGCGCCTGCGCGTTCAGCGATTTGGTTTCGTTGGCTGTGTTACCCCTACCACTGCAACAGCCACGCGGCGCGCATATATATAAACCGGACTATAGACGCGGAGCGTATTCACTGTTTAGATTGTCTCGGCGCGCGCACTGACGTACGCGTGTTTCGTTATTTTCGCGAGTTACTCTACAAACTTACCTCTCAACCATGTCTGGTCGCGGTAAAGGTGGCAAAGTCAAGGGAAAGGCAAAGTCCCGTTCCAACCGTGCTGGTCTTCAGTTTCCCGTGGGGCGTATCCACAGGCTGCTGCGTAACGGAAACTACGCCGAGCGTGTGGGTGCCGGCGCGCCCGTCTACTTGGCCGCCGTCATGGAGTACCTAGCCGCTGAGGTCCTAGAGTTGGCCGGCAACGCCGCGAGGGACAACAAGAAGACCAGGATCATCCCGCGTCATCTTCAATTGGCCATCCGCAACGACGAGGAGCTTAACAAGCTGCTCTCCGGTGTGACGATCGCCCAAGGTGGTGTGCTGCCGAACATCCAGGCCGTGCTACTGCCCAAGAAGACCGAGAAGAAGGCTTAAACGTCGGTCCTCTTCGCGCACACATACACAGCCGGTGCTTCGCAGCGAGTGCTGCTCGGCACGCGTACTTCGATATAATATCTATGAACGTACATAATATGTATTATGTCGGTTGCGCGATGCTATTCGCTCGTATGCATTCAGAACAAAAGGCCCTTTTCAGGGCCACAATATGATTCGTCAAATATAAACCAAAGACAGTTTCTTTAACGGTGTCGTCGTAAAGCGAAACGTATCTACGTACGTACGTACGTACGTACGTACCTACCTACCTTCCTTCCTTCCTTCCTACCTACCTACCTACCTACCTACCTACAAGTCGTGTACATTTTGATGACCTGATGTGTACCAGAAGACTACCTACGTGATGCAAACAAAAACCTATAGGCATGTATGTATTTTTGTGTCGCTACTATTGAAATGTGACGTTAACATGATGACAGAGAATAATATCTAAACAATATCACCGAACTGGCGGTGAAATTAGGTTTGAAACGATATACCTATACCCACTATAGCCCCATAAGTATAGCATCTACCTATTATGATAATATTCAATTTTAGTTAAATAATTGATACGTAAACCAATGTACCTACCTAAGTGGTTAATTATAAAACGGAAAGAAAGAAAAAAAAAAAAACAGAATTAACTACTCGTTTAAATTATGTATTACTACATATTAATTATTTTCAATAATATTATTTACTACAAACGCAAGCGTCTATCCCCCCCCCCCTCCCCCTCTGCCTGCCTCCCGAGTAAACCCCTCTCCCCGCGCGCGATCTACACTCTAGCTAAGGAGCGATGCGATTGGTCCGCCGCTACGTCGACCACGCCGCGAACGTGTACCGCGACCCATGATATAAATACGACTTGTGGAAAATTTTGTGGATCACACTGCGACTGAACTCCGTTTCGGTAGCACGCGTATTACTATAATATATCATCATGCCGCCCAAGACAAGTGGTAAAGCCGCCAAGAAGTCTGGCAAAGCCCAGAAGAACATCTCCAAGACCGACAAGAAGAAGAAGAAGCACAAGAGGAAGGAGAGTTACGCCATCTACATCTACAAGGTCCTGAAGCAGGTGCACCCCGACACCGGTATCTCCAGCAAGGCCATGTCCATCATGAACTCGTTCGTGAACGACATCTTCGAGCGTATCGCCGCCGAAGCTTCCCGCCTCGCCCACTACAACAAGAGGTCGACCATCACGTCCAGGGAGGTGCAGACGTCCGTCAGGCTCCTGCTGCCCGGAGAGCTCGCCAAGCACGCCGTCAGTGAAGGCACCAAGGCCGTCACCAAATACACCAGCTCCAAGTGAGCGGTCGGCTGCTAACAAGAGCGAACCGCGTCTCGACGCCGCCTCGTCGTGTGTGTGTGAAAAGTGCGTAACTCCGGTGCGAATGTGTTCGTGTGTCTTGTGTCATAGTGGTGCGTGTTAATCGTGTGAGCTACTACTTACTCGCACGATGCACGTATCGCGGACTCGAACCACGACACAGACGTGTCTGGACGCGCGCTCTCCCAACACCACCCACCGCAGGATGGCGGGAGAAACAACAAAAGGCCCTTTTCAGGGCCACAAATATGTTCATGTGATGATAATATTCACGTTTCTTTAATTTGAATAGTCAAAACGTTACCTATAAGTACCTAACGATATTACTCGAATTATATACCTACACCTATTACAATAACAACATGAATTGAATTATTGTTGTTGGAGGTACCTACCTAATAGCAATACACGATACATTACACACACAAAGTATTTACCTGCTTAATACGTAGGTAGTTATAAGGAAGAAAAGGAGTTGCAACATTTGAAAAGGAGTTGCAACGGAACACGATGCATAATAATTACGCATGCGCACAAGCAACACCAAAGTAACCTAGAAGAGCTAATTACTCGTACCTAGTTAGTTAGGCTGCACTATTATTAGGTAATTTATTAGCGAATAATAAAAATGACTCGGTACGGCTCTCGATACATGTATACATACCTAGTCCTACTTAACTAAGTACCTACTTTGTTAAAATTTTCAACATGATTGTAGTACTTTTACACAGGTCTGGACACGACGAAATAATGGAAAACGCTTGTCCTTTCGATTGATATTATATATTTTTAGAAGAATAAGAAAATTTTACGATTGAACACGTGTTTTCTAATACCTATTTTTCTTGAATTTGTCCGAAATTTTTGTTTCTTTCTCAGCCAAAGTTTTGTTGTGTGTTAGTTCGTTGTGCGAAAGGGGGCGCGCGTGCGCCTCGTGTCAGCTACGATGCTACGGGTATAAATACGGGCGACACAAGCGAAGCCTGTTTTATTCACTCTCGTACGTTCGTTGCGTGTAGTTCCGCGCGTCCGTTTCGTTTTGTGTTTATTTTATTCGCGTTATCCTCCCGTTCCGTGTTTACAATGGCGCGTACTAAGCAGACCGCTCGTAAATCCACCGGTGGTAAGGCACCGAGGAAACAGCTCGCCACCAAGGCCGCGCGTAAGAGCGCACCGGCCACCGGAGGCGTTAAGAAGCCCCATCGTTACAGGCCCGGAACCGTGGCTCTCCGTGAGATCCGTCGTTACCAGAAGAGTACCGAGCTGCTGATCCGCAAGCTTCCGTTCCAGCGTCTCGTGCGTGAGATCGCTCAGGACTTCAAGACCGATCTCCGTTTCCAGAGCTCCGCCGTCATGGCGCTGCAGGAGGCCAGCGAAGCTTACCTGGTCGGTCTATTCGAAGACACCAACCTGTGCGCGATTCACGCTAAGCGCGTCACCATCATGCCCAAGGACATCCAGTTGGCGCGCAGGATCAGAGGCGAACGCGCTTAAACTGTGCAACTTCTGCTGCAACGGCACAAGTCGCAAGCACGGACACGCCTCGTCGTCGTGTTTCCGTCTGTGACTGTGCGCGTTCACATAAAAGGCCCTTTTCAGGGCCACATATGTATCTGATTGTTATATGTTTCTTTCTATCAGAATGTCGAAAAAGAAAAAAAAAAAACGTTACCCACCACACACATTTATAATTTATATGATACCTATCTACAAATGACGACAAAAATCCAATTAAGTACGAACTAGGTACTTACTTATTTACACTACCTATACCTACACATTATTATAATACCATAGAAGTGAGTACCTACCTACTTAAGTGCTACTCTTGACTGCTCTTCTATACGTATGTATCAGAGACGATGAGTCTTTCATATTGCTATGAGCGCGGCTCTACCCCAGTACCTATTTGCATGATTTAAGTTACCATACCAATCTCGATCAAAATATCACTTTCTCATTATGTTTAGAACAGTTAGGGATCGTTATGATGTATACCTACTTTTCATTTACTTACTTACTTACTTACCTACCTACCTACCTACCTACATTTTTTTTTTTTTTTTTTTTTTTTTAAAGCAGTACCTACCTACCTACCTACCTACCTACCTACCTACCTACCTAAGTAAAGTTCTGAAAATTTTATTATTTTATTCGAATGCGCTTGACGAAAACTCCATGCTTAGAACAAATCGGGCAACCGACCAATCAACGACTAGCATCGTCTCACCTCTCCCCGCGCTCCGACGGCACCACTTCACCCGCCCGCTGAGCTCCGCTCACGGTATATATATAAGAGAGACAAAATTTTGTGAAAACTCCACAGTCGTCCGCGTTGTTCGTGAGCGCCGCACGCCCGTGCCGAGTGTTATTTGTCGTGAATTATTTTGGAAGCCTATCCAAGCTTAGAAGATGACCGGTCGCGGTAAGGGAGGAAAGGGTCTGGGAAAAGGAGGAGCCAAGCGTCACAGGAAAGTACTTCGTGATAACATCCAGGGTATCACGAAGCCCGCCATCCGTCGTCTGGCTCGCAGAGGCGGCGTGAAACGTATCTCCGGTCTGATCTACGAGGAGACTCGCGGTGTGCTTAAAGTGTTCCTCGAGAACGTCATCCGCGATGCCGTCACCTACACCGAGCACGCCAAGAGGAAGACCGTCACCGCCATGGACGTCGTCTACGCTCTGAAGCGCCAGGGTCGTACCCTGTACGGTTTCGGCGGTTAAACTCATCCGGTTTGCCGGTCGTTGCCCGTATGCGCCGCGCAACCAGCTGCTCTACGTACTGTGCGTGTGTGGTGGACAATCATACCGTTGTTCGATCATACGTGTACGTATGTAGATGCGCACATCAAAAAAGGCCCTTTTCAGGGCCGCATATGATTCGATATAATAAATGTGTTTCTTCAATGGAATTGTCTGAAAAAACGAACCAACAAACTGCATTTTGTGCGCCACTGCGCCTATGTAGGTACCTATTTTGAAGTGGAACGGTAATATAATAATACTTGTTATAACATGTATATAATTATATATTTTAATATCCAGTAGGCATCACATGAGTACATAGAATACATACTTAAAAAAAAATTAAATAGTATTAAGTAGGTACAGGTCTATTTAAACACATCAACTTGTTTACCTTAGGTACTTATAGTTAAAACGTTCTCGTCCGCTCGCCGTCCGTCACACTCACACGTAGACACAGCTCAGCTGAAGGATCGCCTGAAATTGATAAATGAAATAGAAACATTATTAAACTATGTCCTATTTAGAAGGGCAATTACAAGTACCTACAGATCATCAACTATTACACATTGACTGATTCGCCTTTAATTACTTACATATTGTTAGTTAACTGCGCCACGCACGATGTTGTCGCTCTCAGCAGAAGGGTCCTGTACCTGAAATTGATATACAAATAAAATATTAAACTAGGTATATAGGTAATAACGTCCACCAATACGACCTATGCACGATGTACGACGTCTAGCTAGGTAGGTAGGTACATATAATGTATACGTAGCGTTCATGTCGCATTTTTTTTTTTTGTTTATGCATTATCATAGACTAGTTATTTTATGTAGGTAGGTAGGTATATATATAAAACAAACAAATAAGCCCAACGCGTGTAAAACACGAGAAATCGTATCAAGAGAATGCGCTAGGTACCTACGAGGTTTTGGTAGCTGTACAGCTACCGAGCGGGGACTGTACTGCTGTGTGGTGGTGGCGGCGCGCGGCGCCGCCGACCGTCATCAGCGTGTCCGCCGCGTCTTTTGTCGTTTTACACCTTATTCGATACAGTTTCTGATGCGATAATCCCGATCAGTACACTGTTTGCTAGTCGAAGGGCATTCTAGTGTTTCGATATTAGTATATTAATAGGTTGCACGTCCTGGACGGAGTCGTCCGTCCTTAACAGTTCGGCGGTCGCGGTGTTTTACGACGGTTCACTCTTACCTCGATAATACCTTCGCGAGGCCGTCCCATATCGACGAATTGTTGTCGCCGCACAAGCTCGATATCCTCTCCGTCGACGCGTCGACCTTAATCGCCATCAAACATCGTTTTTATAGAGAAAATAACGTTTTGAACTCGACCCGACCTTAGCATCGTACGCAGTCGTCGAATTAAATCGCCGCCACCGCCGCAACGATCGCTTCACGCTCACACAATCACCTCTGCCTCGTCGTCAACTTCATGACTTATCCGAAAACGTAAACAACACCTACGCCCCGTTACGATTAACATTATTTTTATTTATTTTATTAGATACGTGTTAGTGAAAACTTTCAAGCGTTCATACGAGAAAACGTCTCGCGACATCACGGCGCTCGTTACGGTAAAGTTACGTCGTGCTTTAGTGTACGTATACGAAACTCGTGAAACCTATAAGTGGCGACATCTAAGTCTCCATTACTTAAACAGCTACTATTTTTGAGTGTACGTACGTTTGTGTGTGTTGTGAATAACTACCTACGAGATGGCAGACACCGCAGTTGCTACCGAGGCTCCGGCACCCGCTACCCCAGCGAAGAAGCAGGCGAGACAGGCCGGCGGCGGCGCCGCTAAGAAACCCAAAGCGAAGCCGACCCATCCCAAAACATCCGAGATGGTCAACAGCGCCATCAAGGAGATGAAAGAACGCAGCGGATCTTCCCTGCAGGCGATCAAGAAATACATCGCCGCGCAGTACAAGGTCGACGCGGAGAAATTGGCTCCTTTCATCAGGAAATATCTGAAGAGCGCCGTCGAATCTGGAGCGCTGATCCAGACCAAGGGCAAGGGTGCCTCCGGTTCGTTCAAACTCGAATCGAAGTCGGCCGCGTCGAAGAAGCCCGCCGGCGCCGCAGGCAAGGCCGCCAAAGCTCCCGCTGCGGCCGCGAAGACGAAGAAGGCGACCGCCTCGGCAGCTGGCGCCAAGACCAAGAAGGCGGCAGCCGCCGCCGCGTCCGCCGCTTCTCCTTCGAAAGCCAAGTCGACAGCCGCCGCCGCCGCAAAGGACAAGAAGGCGGCCGCCGCCAAGAAGAAGCCGGCACCCAAGAAGGCCGCCGCCCCCGCCAAGGCGAAGGCACCCAAAGCCAAGAAGACAGCCAAGCCCCCAACAAAGAAACCTAAAGCGCCTAAACCCAAGAAGGCCGCAGCTACACCCAAGTCTAAGCCGGCAGCCAAGAAAGCTTCCGCCGCTAAGAAGTAAGCTACGGTCGCGTTCGCGTTACACCGGCGACGACGACGACGGTGACGGCGACGACAGCGGCGCAGACCACCATCACCAACAGCAACAACAACAACAACAACAACCACCAGTGTGCAGAAGACAATCTCAATGGTGTATTTGTGAATGTGTGTACGTACGTCTGTGTGTTACATGTCACTATATACCTACGTCGTTGTTGTTACGCGTCTGTCTATCTATCGTCCCCGGGAACAAGGGTGCGGAACACCGCTCGACGCGTCTCGACCGGCGATTCATCGGATGCAGCAAGCCAGCCAGCAGCAGCAACCGAAGAAACCAAGGCGGCACCGAGATGCTTAGCGCGCGTGCCACGCGCTCTCGATCGCAGCGCTCTCCCGAGCGCACACCAAAAAGCCCTTTTCAGGGCTAACAATACTTTCATGAATATGAACAATATTCGTTTCTATTATACAGAGAGTCTAAAACGTTCAAAAAAAAAAAAAAAAAATATAACTCTAGTGCGAGCACCTATAACCTACCTACCTACCTACCTACCTACCTGCCTACGCACAGAACACAAGAAATTACTCGCACAATAATTATCTACTTATGTACCTACCTGTTATACATGACATGCACGAAAGAACAAAAAGACGAAAAACAAATATAAATCTATCTTACAGGTTACCTAGGTACACATACCCGTTCTGTTAGCTGCACGCACGCACAAATTATTATTACTTGCACTGTTTACAAACGTTACATACTACGTAAACACACACACACACACGTCACTATCTATTATTAAACTACACTTCTTTCTTTCAAGCACTAGGTACGCGACGACAATTTTCTGCCCGACTGTAATACCTGCCTACCTACCTACCTACCTACCTACCTACCTACCTACCTACCTACCTACCTACCTACCTTTTCAAATAAGAATTTCTCTAGACGTGCATAATATAATAATTTTATTGTGAGTAGGTAAATAGTGCAGCGTGTTGTTCGTATATTTTGAGCGCGCGCGCGCGCGCCTGCGCGTTCAGCGATTTGGTTTCGTTGGCTGTGTTACCCCTACCACTGCAACAGCCACGCGGCGCGCATATATATAAACCGGACTATAGACGCGGAGCGTATTCACTGTTTAGATTGTCTCGGCGCGCGCACTGACGTACGCGTGTTTCGTTATTTTCGCGAGTTACTCTACAAACTTACCTCTCAACCATGTCTGGTCGCGGTAAAGGTGGCAAAGTCAAGGGAAAGGCAAAGTCCCGTTCCAACCGTGCTGGTCTTCAGTTTCCCGTGGGGCGTATCCACAGGCTGCTGCGTAACGGAAACTACGCCGAGCGTGTGGGTGCCGGCGCGCCCGTCTACTTGGCCGCCGTCATGGAGTACCTAGCCGCTGAGGTCCTAGAGTTGGCCGGCAACGCCGCGAGGGACAACAAGAAGACCAGGATCATCCCGCGTCATCTTCAATTGGCCATCCGCAACGACGAGGAGCTTAACAAGCTGCTCTCCGGTGTGACGATCGCCCAAGGTGGTGTGCTGCCGAACATCCAGGCCGTGCTACTGCCCAAGAAGACCGAGAAGAAGGCTTAAACGTCGGTCCTCTTCGCGCACACATACACAGCCGGTGCTTCGCAGCGAGTGCTGCTCGGCACGCGTACTTCGATATAATATCTATGAACGTACATAATATGTATTATGTCGGTTGCGCGATGCTATTCGCTCGTATGCATTCAGAACAAAAGGCCCTTTTCAGGGCCACAATATGATTCGTCAAATATAAACCAAAGACAGTTTCTTTAACGGTGTCGTCGTAAAGCGAAACGTATCTACGTACGTACGTACGTACGTACGTACCTACCTACCTTCCTTCCTTCCTTCCTACCTACCTACCTACCTACCTACCTACAAGTCGTGTACATTTTGATGACCTGATGTGTACCAGAAGACTACCTACGTGATGCAAACAAAAACCTATAGGCATGTATGTATTTTTGTGTCGCTACTATTGAAATGTGACGTTAACATGATGACAGAGAATAATATCTAAACAATATCACCGAACTGGCGGTGAAATTAGGTTTGAAACGATATACCTATACCCACTATAGCCCCATAAGTATAGCATCTACCTATTATGATAATATTCAATTTTAGTTAAATAATTGATACGTAAACCAATGTACCTACCTAAGTGGTTAATTATAAAACGGAAAGAAAGAAAAAAAAAAAAACAGAATTAACTACTCGTTTAAATTATGTATTACTACATATTAATTATTTTCAATAATATTATTTACTACAAACGCAAGCGTCTATCCCCCCCCCCCCTCCCCCTCTGCCTGCCTCCCGAGTAAACCCCTCTCCCCGCGCGCGATCTACACTCTAGCTAAGGAGCGATGCGATTGGTCCGCCGCTACGTCGACCACGCCGCGAACGTGTACCGCGACCCATGATATAAATACGACTTGTGGAAAATTTTGTGGATCACGGATTCGCCGACTGTCACACAGTACAGACGTGTTGCAGAGCGCTCGGGTCTCCTTTTTATTTCGTGCGAAGTATTCTGCGCGCAGGGACTACCAAACCAACAAGCGTCCATCGGCTCCTTCTTGGGTTCACACGCGGTATCCTGCTGATTTCGGTCCTCCGGTCTGCCACCAGCGGCAAGCCCCGGAGGCCGGGTCGGTGGGTGCCGTGTGCCGAGGAGGGCCGGTCGAGACCGCGCCCGTCAGTCCCTCGCTGCGCCCATCCGCGTCGCGCACCATATGTTTTTAACTGCTAAGCGGTGGTGAATCATGCCACCACCGCCACCAACGTACCCTCCGTCCAGGAGGCCAACCCGCCCCCTCCCCCCGCACACTACGGGGATAGGAAGACGTTCGGTGTGGCGTTCGCGCGCGGCAGCTGTGGCGGGCATCGACCGCCTCATCTCCGTGCAGCACGTGACCCGCCCGACTCGCCCCGCTGCCACCCCCCCCCCTCCCCCAGTCGGAACCTTTGACTTGGGAGGGGAGGAATTCTTCTCGGCTAGCCCACTCGCCACCACGCCCACCCCTACAGAGGGTGACCCCCCAAGGCTTACCGCAGTACAGCCGCCACCATCCTCCACGTCCAGCGCCCTCGGCCAATGGCCGCAACACCAACGCAGCGTGCCAGCAACCACCCGCGTGCCCTCGCCGCTGCTCACCACGCCGCCGCTCACCACCATCGCTGCGCCGCAACCTCAAAGAGAAAAGCGTCCATCCCAGCGTGCCACGACTACGACGCAGGAAGGAATCCACCCGCGCTACGTCGCGCCACCGACGCAGATCGCCCCGGAGAGATTCCCCTCCCCCCCGCAACCTACAGAGAAGAGGCAGGCCGTTTTCACTACGCCGCCCTTTTCACCTGCCGGCCGTGCCACAACCTCGCCCATGGACATGGGCACAGCAACTACCGCGTCCTACGCGAACGCAGCTGCCTTCCCCCGCCCCTCACCGCGGACCAACCTGGGTAGCTCCAACCGCACCCCTGCCGCCACCTCCCCTTATGCAACCACCAATGCTGCCTCCAGCGTCGCCGCCGCTACCTCTGCCGACGATGCTCAAGCCGCCGCACAAGGAAGCAGTACCGCCCCCGCTCCCAAGACCTCTGCCAGATACCCGCCACTTGTGGTGGAGGTGCTGCCAGACTGGCCGACACACTTCCGGGAACTTAAAAAGATCCTGGGACACGCACCGAACGGACGCGCATTCGGGAAAGGCGTCCGCTTTATTCCCAAGACGGAGAAGGAGTACCGAGCCGTCCAAGCATACTTAACGAAGCTGGAGAAGGAGACCAGGCTCACCTGGTTCTGCTACTCCCTGCCCGCTGACCAGAGCCTGAAAGTGGCGATCCGAGGCCTGCCAGCGAACACAGAGCCAGCGGACATCGAGGTGGACCTCCGGGAGCTCGGATTCGTACCCGAATACGTGCGCGCGATCCGAACCCGTTCCGGCCGCCCCGGCTGCCTTTTCTACGCGCAGCTACAAAGAACCCCGGACCTGACGCCGGGCATATACCAGGTGACTGAACTCCTGTGTATGCCCGGCATCACCATTGAGGCATGGCGCGGGAAGAAGGGCCCGGCACAGTGCCACCGATGCCAGCAGTTCCGTCACTCCTCGCATAACTGCCACCGGCAACTTGCTTGTGTGCGATGCGGCGAGGAGCACGCCGCGAAAGACTGCCCACGCCCACTGGAGTCGCCGCCCACCTGTGCAAACTGCGGAGGTGCGCACACGGCGAACAACACCTCGTGCCCGATATTCCGCAAGGAGGCGCGGAACAAACGGGCCGGAACAGTGGCGCGCACTTCTGCCGCCGCCACCACTGTTGAGACCACCTCAAAGAAGACGCCCACCGCGAACGACATCGAGGTCGACGCCCCAGCTTCCCTCATGGCCGCTGCAAACCCCGCTCAGGGGGGAACCAGCACGGGAGGGGCCAAGAGGGGCAAAGGACGCCGCCGCCCCCGGAGCAAAGCCGCTGCGACCACCACGCAGCCGCCGAACAAACCGGAGGAGACGACCAAACGGTCAACAGCCCCTGTGGTCGCTGCCCCCCTAGGGGGGACGAAGGCGAAGCAGGGGTCCGTTGACCCCATAGTTACCCTGGCCATCGGAGCACTCAACTCGGTGCTACTGGCCATACAGGAAGGGCGGGATCCAGTCCCCGCCATCCTGCAATGCGTTGCTGAACTTTGCGCACATGGCCGCAAGTGAGGTGCGCATTGTTTACTGGAACGCCTTCGGACTGACCCCCGAGAAGACCAGGCTCCTGAGATTGTTGTTGACACAGCGCAAAGTCGACATAGCGCTCATAAATGAGACGCACCTCAGGAGCAGCACCAAGTTGAAGATGCCAGGGTACACCACGTACCGAGAGGACCACACCTCCCCCACTGGGGCTGCTTACAGGGGACTAGCAGTCCTAGTCAAGAGGAACATCGTCCACCAGCCGCTGCCACTGCCGACGCTTCAGTCGTCCTACGCCCTCGGTGTTGAGATCTGCACCAACCGCGTCCCCACCCGTGTGTTCGCTTTCTACAAGCCACCCCAGCACAAACTCGCTATGGCTGACGTCAGCATCCTGCTAGACTCGCCACTTGCGACAGTCGTTGCGGGTGACTTCAACGCGAAGCACACGGCGTGGAACTCAGCTTACATCTGCCCAGACGGACGACGCCTGCTCAACCATGCAGATCGCAACCACTTCGAGGTGCTAGGACCGACAGTGCCGACGCACTATCCACACAGCCCAGCGCAGATGCCAGACGTCATCGACTTGGCACTCGTCCGTGGCCTCACCGCCACACCGTCGCTTGACGTCTTGGACGACCACGTCCTCTCGGACCACCAACCGGTGCTAATGGTACTAGCGAGCACCCCTGCTCGGTCTGTACCATCCCTGCCACGACCCCGCCAGGATTGGCGCGCCTATGCCTGCCACATGTCGGAGCACGCCCCCTACCGCCGCATCGAGACCTACGCTGATGTCGATACGCTCGCCGAACAACTCAGCGCTGTCATCACAGCAGCGCTTCGAGAATCGAAGCAAGACTCAGCGTCGACGCGCAGGCCGCCCCAACTACCGCCCCACATCCTGGCGATGGTCGACAGGAAGAGGAAGCTGCGTCGCACCTGGCAACGCACCCGATGTCCGTCCATGAAAACCCAGCTCAACGCTCTGGCGAAGAGGATCTCAAGTGCACTCGAGGCGCTGCACACCGAGTCCTGGCACCACGCCATTGAGCGAGCAGGAAACGATTGGACGGGCATCCACCGCCTATGCCGCCAACTCTCAAGGAAGCCCCCTCCGATTAGGCCCCTCATGGCCGGTGACGGAACCCTTCGTTACCGAGCCGAGGACCGAGCGGAGATCCTAGCGGACCACCTTGAGAGGCAGTTCCAGCCGAACCCAGCTTCCAACACCCAGCATGTAGAAGCTATCCAGCAGCATTTGGAGTCATACTTCGAAGCGCCGATAACCGCCACGGAAGACCCAGTAGTCCTCTCCCCGGGATTAGTGCAGCGAATGATCCGCCGCACACCACTGCGGAAGGCCCCAGGCCCCGATGGGATCACCAACGAAGCCCTGCGTCACCTACCCCCACGAGCAATCGCGACAGTGACGCAGTTATTCAACGGCATCCTCCGCACCAGCCACTTCCCCACAACATGGAGACTCGGTAGAGTCGTTATGCTGCCTAAGCCCGGGAAGAACATACTGAAGCCCGAAAGTTATCGGCCCATCACGCTGCTGTCGACACTCTCGAAAGTCTTCGAGAAGCTTCTACTGCTGCATCTGACGCCACACATCCAGCCACGCGACGAACAGTTCGGCTTCCGTGCCGAGCACTCCACGACGCACCAACTCGCGAGAGTGGTGCATCACCTGACGGTCGCCCTCAACAAGAAGGAAGGCGCTGTCGCGGTAATGCTCGACATGGAGAAGGCGTTCGACCGCGTGTGGCACGCCGGCCTGCTCTACAAGTTGTCCACATCTACTACTCCTCGTCGAATAGTTAAGACTGTGGCCACTTTCCTGGAGAACAGACGCTTTCAAGTGGTGGTTGAAGGCGTCCTGTCTACGGAACGCTCCGTCGGTGCCGGCGTACCCCAAGGATCCTGCCTGTCCCCTGTGTGCTACTGCAGGTACACAGATGACATCCCCGTCGGTGGTGACGCCATGCTGGCGCTATACGCTGACGACGCCGCCTACGTCACGACCTCGCTGTCACCTGCACACGCGGCGGTCAAAATGCAGCGAGCACTGGATGCACTCCCGCCGTGGTTGGAAGACTGGAGACTGTCGGTCAACGTGGCGAAGACCCAAGCCATCTCCTTCGGAAGACGTCAGCACCCGCCTCGTCTCTCGATGCTTGGACGCCACGTCGACTGGGCGCGCCAGGTCAAGTACCTGGGCGTGACCCTCGACCGACAACTCACCATGGGCCCTCACGTCAAGAACGTCGTGAATCAGACTCGTGCCGCTCGAGCTCTCCTGCGTCCCGTCCTGTCTTCACGCCTACCGCTCCGAGCGAAGCTGGGCGTCTACAAGGCGTATGTTCGCAGCCGACTCACCTACGCTGCCCCTGCGTGGTACGCGCTGGTTTCGGAGTCCAACCGTAACCGGCTGCGCGCGCAGCAGTCGCTGTCACTACGCAGCATCGTAGACGCCCCCAGGTTCGTGAAGAACGCGGTGATCGCAAGAGACCTGCGCATGGAGAGCCTCGACGACTTCATCGGCCGCCTGACCGCCACGATGTTCAGCCGCGCGAGGGCCTCGTCCTTCCACCAGCTGCGGGAGTTAGCTCCCTACCATCGACGCCCACCGGATAGACCGCTGCCGCGGGACTTGATCCCCGCCGCAACCTCACCTGACCCGGACCATGACGCCGCTCGCTGAATACGGTTGACGGGCGCACGCCGGGAGTCCCCCCCGACGTGCTCGACCTCACCGTATCCAGCCGAAGCCCACCAACCCATTACCGCTGGCTGGTAGAGCGCTCACTGGAGGCTCCCCGTACGGGGACGCTGCCGGTGGGGGCAGCTCTCGCTAGCGGTACAACACCCACCGGACTTGACGCCCGGACTTGACCCCACGTGGCAACGCCACAACCAAATGACCCGCCTGTCTACACAGGCGGCGATGGAACCAACTGAAATACCATAAAAGGTAGAACAGTTTCCTCCTGTTCCCCCTAGGGGAATAGAGAGAAGACCCGGAGTGTGTTTGTGGATCACACTGCGACTGAACTCCGTTTCGGTAGCACGCGTATTACTATAATATATCATCATGCCGCCCAAGACAAGTGGTAAAGCCGCCAAGAAGTCTGGCAAAGCCCAGAAGAACATCTCCAAGACCGACAAGAAGAAGAAGAAGCACAAGAGGAAGGAGAGTTACGCCATCTACATCTACAAGGTCCTGAAGCAGGTGCACCCCGACACCGGTATCTCCAGCAAGGCCATGTCCATCATGAACTCGTTCGTGAACGACATCTTCGAGCGTATCGCCGCCGAAGCTTCCCGCCTCGCCCACTACAACAAGAGGTCGACCATCACGTCCAGGGAGGTGCAGACGTCCGTCAGGCTCCTGCTGCCCGGAGAGCTCGCCAAGCACGCCGTCAGTGAAGGCACCAAGGCCGTCACCAAATACACCAGCTCCAAGTGAGCGGTCGGCTGCTAACAAGAGCGAACCGCGTCTCGACGCCGCCTCGTCGTGTGTGTGTGAAAAGTGCGTAACTCCGGTGCGAATGTGTTCGTGTGTCTTGTGTCATAGTGGTGCGTGTTAATCGTGTGAGCTACTACTTACTCGCACGATGCACGTATCGCGGACTCGAACCACGACACAGACGTGTCTGGACGCGCGCTCTCCCAACACCACCCACCGCAGGATGGCGGGAGAAACAACAAAAGGCCCTTTTCAGGGCCACAAATATGTTCATGTGATGATAATATTCACGTTTCTTTAATTTGAATAGTCAAAACGTTACCTATAAGTACCTAACGATATTACTCGAATTATATACCTACACCTATTACAATAACAACATGAATTGAATTATTGTTGTTGGAGGTACCTACCTAATAGCAATACACGATACATTACACACACAAAGTATTTACCTGCTTAATACGTAGGTAGTTATAAGGAAGAAAAGGAGTTGCAACATTTGAAAAGGAGTTGCAACGGAACACGATGCATAATAATTACGCATGCGCACAAGCAACACCAAAGTAACCTAGAAGAGCTAATTACTCGTACCTAGTTAGTTAGGCTGCACTATTATTAGGTAATTTATTAGCGAATAATAAAAATGACTCGGTACGGCTCTCGATACATGTATACATACCTAGTCCTACTTAACTAAGTACCTACTTTGTTAAAATTTTCAACATGATTGTAGTACTTTTACACAGGTCTGGACACGACGAAATAATGGAAAACGCTTGTCCTTTCGATTGATATTATATATTTTTAGAAGAATAAGAAAATTTTACGATTGAACACGTGTTTTCTAATACCTATTTTTCTTGAATTTGTCCGAAATTTTTGTTTCTTTCTCAGCCAAAGTTTTGTTGTGTGTTAGTTCGTTGTGCGAAAGGGGGCGCGCGTGCGCCTCGTGTCAGCTACGATGCTACGGGTATAAATACGGGCGACACAAGCGAAGCCTGTTTTATTCACTCTCGTACGTTCGTTGCGTGTAGTTCCGCGCGTCCGTTTCGTTTTGTGTTTATTTTATTCGCGTTATCCTCCCGTTCCGTGTTTACAATGGCGCGTACTAAGCAGACCGCTCGTAAATCCACCGGTGGTAAGGCACCGAGGAAACAGCTCGCCACCAAGGCCGCGCGTAAGAGCGCACCGGCCACCGGAGGCGTTAAGAAGCCCCATCGTTACAGGCCCGGAACCGTGGCTCTCCGTGAGATCCGTCGTTACCAGAAGAGTACCGAGCTGCTGATCCGCAAGCTTCCGTTCCAGCGTCTCGTGCGTGAGATCGCTCAGGACTTCAAGACCGATCTCCGTTTCCAGAGCTCCGCCGTCATGGCGCTGCAGGAGGCCAGCGAAGCTTACCTGGTCGGTCTATTCGAAGACACCAACCTGTGCGCGATTCACGCTAAGCGCGTCACCATCATGCCCAAGGACATCCAGTTGGCGCGCAGGATCAGAGGCGAACGCGCTTAAACTGTGCAACTTCTGCTGCAACGGCACAAGTCGCAAGCACGGACACGCCTCGTCGTCGTGTTTCCGTCTGTGACTGTGCGCGTTCACATAAAAGGCCCTTTTCAGGGCCACATATGTATCTGATTGTTATATGTTTCTTTCTATCAGAATGTCGAAAAAGAAAAAAAAAAAACGTTACCCACCA
The DNA here is from genome assembly GCA_963859965.1 of Ceramica pisi. Classification (NCBI taxonomy): domain Eukaryota; kingdom Metazoa; phylum Arthropoda; class Insecta; order Lepidoptera; family Noctuidae; genus Ceramica; species Ceramica pisi. The sequence goes on along the minus strand of OY982556.1, from coordinate 9,282,729 downwards.
CACACATTTATAATTTATATGATACCTATCTACAAATGACGACAAAAATCCAATTAAGTACGAACTAGGTACTTACTTATTTACACTACCTATACCTACACATTATTATAATACCATAGAAGTGAGTACCTACCTACTTAAGTGCTACTCTTGACTGCTCTTCTATACGTATGTATCAGAGACGATGAGTCTTTCATATTGCTATGAGCGCGGCTCTACCCCAGTACCTATTTGCATGATTTAAGTTACCATACCAATCTCGATCAAAATATCACTTTCTCATTATGTTTAGAACAGTTAGGGATCGTTATGATGTATACCTACTTTTCATTTACTTACTTACTTACCTACCTACCTACCTACCTACATTTTTTTTTTTTTTTTTTTTTTTTTAAAGCAGTACCTACCTACCTACCTACCTACCTACCTACCTACCTACCTAAGTAAAGTTCTGAAAATTTTATTATTTTATTCGAATGCGCTTGACGAAAACTCCATGCTTAGAACAAATCGGGCAACCGACCAATCAACGACTAGCATCGTCTCACCTCTCCCCGCGCTCCGACGGCACCACTTCACCCGCCCGCTGAGCTCCGCTCACGGTATATATATAAGAGAGACAAAATTTTGTGAAAACTCCACAGTCGTCCGCGTTGTTCGTGAGCGCCGCACGCCCGTGCCGAGTGTTATTTGTCGTGAATTATTTTGGAAGCCTATCCAAGCTTAGAAGATGACCGGTCGCGGTAAGGGAGGAAAGGGTCTGGGAAAAGGAGGAGCCAAGCGTCACAGGAAAGTACTTCGTGATAACATCCAGGGTATCACGAAGCCCGCCATCCGTCGTCTGGCTCGCAGAGGCGGCGTGAAACGTATCTCCGGTCTGATCTACGAGGAGACTCGCGGTGTGCTTAAAGTGTTCCTCGAGAACGTCATCCGCGATGCCGTCACCTACACCGAGCACGCCAAGAGGAAGACCGTCACCGCCATGGACGTCGTCTACGCTCTGAAGCGCCAGGGTCGTACCCTGTACGGTTTCGGCGGTTAAACTCATCCGGTTTGCCGGTCGTTGCCCGTATGCGCCGCGCAACCAGCTGCTCTACGTACTGTGCGTGTGTGGTGGACAATCATACCGTTGTTCGATCATACGTGTACGTATGTAGATGCGCACATCAAAAAAGGCCCTTTTCAGGGCCGCATATGATTCGATATAATAAATGTGTTTCTTCAATGGAATTGTCTGAAAAAACGAACCAACAAACTGCATTTTGTGCGCCACTGCGCCTATGTAGGTACCTATTTTGAAGTGGAACGGTAATATAATAATACTTGTTATAACATGTATATAATTATATATTTTAATATCCAGTAGGCATCACATGAGTACATAGAATACATACTTAAAAAAAAATTAAATAGTATTAAGTAGGTACAGGTCTATTTAAACACATCAACTTGTTTACCTTAGGTACTTATAGTTAAAACGTTCTCGTCCGCTCGCCGTCCGTCACACTCACACGTAGACACAGCTCAGCTGAAGGATCGCCTGAAATTGATAAATGAAATAGAAACATTATTAAACTATGTCCTATTTAGAAGGGCAATTACAAGTACCTACAGATCATCAACTATTACACATTGACTGATTCGCCTTTAATTACTTACATATTGTTAGTTAACTGCGCCACGCACGATGTTGTCGCTCTCAGCAGAAGGGTCCTGTACCTGAAATTGATATACAAATAAAATATTAAACTAGGTATATAGGTAATAACGTCCACCAATACGACCTATGCACGATGTACGACGTCTAGCTAGGTAGGTAGGTACATATAATGTATACGTAGCGTTCATGTCGCATTTTTTTTTTTTGTTTATGCATTATCATAGACTAGTTATTTTATGTAGGTAGGTAGGTATATATATAAAACAAACAAATAAGCCCAACGCGTGTAAAACACGAGAAATCGTATCAAGAGAATGCGCTAGGTACCTACGAGGTTTTGGTAGCTGTACAGCTACCGAGCGGGGACTGTACTGCTGTGTGGTGGTGGCGGCGCGCGGCGCCGCCGACCGTCATCAGCGTGTCCGCCGCGTCTTTTGTCGTTTTACACCTTATTCGATACAGTTTCTGATGCGATAATCCCGATCAGTACACTGTTTGCTAGTCGAAGGGCATTCTAGTGTTTCGATATTAGTATATTAATAGGTTGCACGTCCTGGACGGAGTCGTCCGTCCTTAACAGTTCGGCGGTCGCGGTGTTTTACGACGGTTCACTCTTACCTCGATAATACCTTCGCGAGGCCGTCCCATATCGACGAATTGTTGTCGCCGCACAAGCTCGATATCCTCTCCGTCGACGCGTCGACCTTAATCGCCATCAAACATCGTTTTTATAGAGAAAATAACGTTTTGAACTCGACCCGACCTTAGCATCGTACGCAGTCGTCGAATTAAATCGCCGCCACCGCCGCAACGATCGCTTCACGCTCACACAATCACCTCTGCCTCGTCGTCAACTTCATGACTTATCCGAAAACGTAAACAACACCTACGCCCCGTTACGATTAACATTATTTTTATTTATTTTATTAGATACGTGTTAGTGAAAACTTTCAAGCGTTCATACGAGAAAACGTCTCGCGACATCACGGCGCTCGTTACGGTAAAGTTACGTCGTGCTTTAGTGTACGTATACGAAACTCGTGAAACCTATAAGTGGCGACATCTAAGTCTCCATTACTTAAACAGCTACTATTTTTGAGTGTACGTACGTTTGTGTGTGTTGTGAATAACTACCTACGAGATGGCAGACACCGCAGTTGCTACCGAGGCTCCGGCACCCGCTACCCCAGCGAAGAAGCAGGCGAGACAGGCCGGCGGCGGCGCCGCTAAGAAACCCAAAGCGAAGCCGACCCATCCCAAAACATCCGAGATGGTCAACAGCGCCATCAAGGAGATGAAAGAACGCAGCGGATCTTCCCTGCAGGCGATCAAGAAATACATCGCCGCGCAGTACAAGGTCGACGCGGAGAAATTGGCTCCTTTCATCAGGAAATATCTGAAGAGCGCCGTCGAATCTGGAGCGCTGATCCAGACCAAGGGCAAGGGTGCCTCCGGTTCGTTCAAACTCGAATCGAAGTCGGCCGCGTCGAAGAAGCCCGCCGGCGCCGCAGGCAAGGCCGCCAAAGCTCCCGCTGCGGCCGCGAAGACGAAGAAGGCGACCGCCTCGGCAGCTGGCGCCAAGACCAAGAAGGCGGCAGCCGCCGCCGCGTCCGCCGCTTCTCCTTCGAAAGCCAAGTCGACAGCCGCCGCCGCCGCAAAGGACAAGAAGGCGGCCGCCGCCAAGAAGAAGCCGGCACCCAAGAAGGCCGCCGCCCCCGCCAAGGCGAAGGCACCCAAAGCCAAGAAGACAGCCAAGCCCCCAACAAAGAAACCTAAAGCGCCTAAACCCAAGAAGGCCGCAGCTACACCCAAGTCTAAGCCGGCAGCCAAGAAAGCTTCCGCCGCTAAGAAGTAAGCTACGGTCGCGTTCGCGTTACACCGGCGACGACGACGACGGTGACGGCGACGACAGCGGCGCAGACCACCATCACCAACAGCAACAACAACAACAACAACAACCACCAGTGTGCAGAAGACAATCTCAATGGTGTATTTGTGAATGTGTGTACGTACGTCTGTGTGTTACATGTCACTATATACCTACGTCGTTGTTGTTACGCGTCTGTCTATCTATCGTCCCCGGGAACAAGGGTGCGGAACACCGCTCGACGCGTCTCGACCGGCGATTCATCGGATGCAGCAAGCCAGCCAGCAGCAGCAACCGAAGAAACCAAGGCGGCACCGAGATGCTTAGCGCGCGTGCCACGCGCTCTCGATCGCAGCGCTCTCCCGAGCGCACACCAAAAAGCCCTTTTCAGGGCTAACAATACTTTCATGAATATGAACAATATTCGTTTCTATTATACAGAGAGTCTAAAACGTTCAAAAAAAAAAAAAAAAAATATAACTCTAGTGCGAGCACCTATAACCTACCTACCTACCTACCTACCTACCTGCCTACGCACAGAACACAAGAAATTACTCGCACAATAATTATCTACTTATGTACCTACCTGTTATACATGACATGCACGAAAGAACAAAAAGACGAAAAACAAATATAAATCTATCTTACAGGTTACCTAGGTACACATACCCGTTCTGTTAGCTGCACGCACGCACAAATTATTATTACTTGCACTGTTTACAAACGTTACATACTACGTAAACACACACACACACACGTCACTATCTATTATTAAACTACACTTCTTTCTTTCAAGCACTAGGTACGCGACGACAATTTTCTGCCCGACTGTAATACCTGCCTACCTACCTACCTACCTACCTACCTACCTACCTACCTACCTACCTACCTACCTACCTTTTCAAATAAGAATTTCTCTAGACGTGCATAATATAATAATTTTATTGTGAGTAGGTAAATAGTGCAGCGTGTTGTTCGTATATTTTGAGCGCGCGCGCGCGCGCCTGCGCGTTCAGCGATTTGGTTTCGTTGGCTGTGTTACCCCTACCACTGCAACAGCCACGCGGCGCGCATATATATAAACCGGACTATAGACGCGGAGCGTATTCACTGTTTAGATTGTCTCGGCGCGCGCACTGACGTACGCGTGTTTCGTTATTTTCGCGAGTTACTCTACAAACTTACCTCTCAACCATGTCTGGTCGCGGTAAAGGTGGCAAAGTCAAGGGAAAGGCAAAGTCCCGTTCCAACCGTGCTGGTCTTCAGTTTCCCGTGGGGCGTATCCACAGGCTGCTGCGTAACGGAAACTACGCCGAGCGTGTGGGTGCCGGCGCGCCCGTCTACTTGGCCGCCGTCATGGAGTACCTAGCCGCTGAGGTCCTAGAGTTGGCCGGCAACGCCGCGAGGGACAACAAGAAGACCAGGATCATCCCGCGTCATCTTCAATTGGCCATCCGCAACGACGAGGAGCTTAACAAGCTGCTCTCCGGTGTGACGATCGCCCAAGGTGGTGTGCTGCCGAACATCCAGGCCGTGCTACTGCCCAAGAAGACCGAGAAGAAGGCTTAAACGTCGGTCCTCTTCGCGCACACATACACAGCCGGTGCTTCGCAGCGAGTGCTGCTCGGCACGCGTACTTCGATATAATATCTATGAACGTACATAATATGTATTATGTCGGTTGCGCGATGCTATTCGCTCGTATGCATTCAGAACAAAAGGCCCTTTTCAGGGCCACAATATGATTCGTCAAATATAAACCAAAGACAGTTTCTTTAACGGTGTCGTCGTAAAGCGAAACGTATCTACGTACGTACGTACGTACGTACGTACCTACCTACCTTCCTTCCTTCCTTCCTACCTACCTACCTACCTACCTACCTACAAGTCGTGTACATTTTGATGACCTGATGTGTACCAGAAGACTACCTACGTGATGCAAACAAAAACCTATAGGCATGTATGTATTTTTGTGTCGCTACTATTGAAATGTGACGTTAACATGATGACAGAGAATAATATCTAAACAATATCACCGAACTGGCGGTGAAATTAGGTTTGAAACGATATACCTATACCCACTATAGCCCCATAAGTATAGCATCTACCTATTATGATAATATTCAATTTTAGTTAAATAATTGATACGTAAACCAATGTACCTACCTAAGTGGTTAATTATAAAACGGAAAGAAAGAAAAAAAAAAAAACAGAATTAACTACTCGTTTAAATTATGTATTACTACATATTAATTATTTTCAATAATATTATTTACTACAAACGCAAGCGTCTATCCCCCCCCCCCCTCCCCCTCTGCCTGCCTCCCGAGTAAACCCCTCTCCCCGCGCGCGATCTACACTCTAGCTAAGGAGCGATGCGATTGGTCCGCCGCTACGTCGACCACGCCGCGAACGTGTACCGCGACCCATGATATAAATACGACTTGTGGAAAATTTTGTGGATCACACTGCGACTGAACTCCGTTTCGGTAGCACGCGTATTACTATAATATATCATCATGCCGCCCAAGACAAGTGGTAAAGCCGCCAAGAAGTCTGGCAAAGCCCAGAAGAACATCTCCAAGACCGACAAGAAGAAGAAGAAGCACAAGAGGAAGGAGAGTTACGCCATCTACATCTACAAGGTCCTGAAGCAGGTGCACCCCGACACCGGTATCTCCAGCAAGGCCATGTCCATCATGAACTCGTTCGTGAACGACATCTTCGAGCGTATCGCCGCCGAAGCTTCCCGCCTCGCCCACTACAACAAGAGGTCGACCATCACGTCCAGGGAGGTGCAGACGTCCGTCAGGCTCCTGCTGCCCGGAGAGCTCGCCAAGCACGCCGTCAGTGAAGGCACCAAGGCCGTCACCAAATACACCAGCTCCAAGTGAGCGGTCGGCTGCTAACAAGAGCGAACCGCGTCTCGACGCCGCCTCGTCGTGTGTGTGTGAAAAGTGCGTAACTCCGGTGCGAATGTGTTCGTGTGTCTTGTGTCATAGTGGTGCGTGTTAATCGTGTGAGCTACTACTTACTCGCACGATGCACGTATCGCGGACTCGAACCACGACACAGACGTGTCTGGACGCGCGCTCTCCCAACACCACCCACCGCAGGATGGCGGGAGAAACAACAAAAGGCCCTTTTCAGGGCCACAAATATGTTCATGTGATGATAATATTCACGTTTCTTTAATTTGAATAGTCAAAACGTTACCTATAAGTACCTAACGATATTACTCGAATTATATACCTACACCTATTACAATAACAACATGAATTGAATTATTGTTGTTGGAGGTACCTACCTAATAGCAATACACGATACATTACACACACAAAGTATTTACCTGCTTAATACGTAGGTAGTTATAAGGAAGAAAAGGAGTTGCAACATTTGAAAAGGAGTTGCAACGGAACACGATGCATAATAATTACGCATGCGCACAAGCAACACCAAAGTAACCTAGAAGAGCTAATTACTCGTACCTAGTTAGTTAGGCTGCACTATTATTAGGTAATTTATTAGCGAATAATAAAAATGACTCGGTACGGCTCTCGATACATGTATACATACCTAGTCCTACTTAACTAAGTACCTACTTTGTTAAAATTTTCAACATGATTGTAGTACTTTTACACAGGTCTGGACACGACGAAATAATGGAAAACGCTTGTCCTTTCGATTGATATTATATATTTTTAGAAGAATAAGAAAATTTTACGATTGAACACGTGTTTTCTAATACCTATTTTTCTTGAATTTGTCCGAAATTTTTGTTTCTTTCTCAGCCAAAGTTTTGTTGTGTGTTAGTTCGTTGTGCGAAAGGGGGCGCGCGTGCGCCTCGTGTCAGCTACGATGCTACGGGTATAAATACGGGCGACACAAGCGAAGCCTGTTTTATTCACTCTCGTACGTTCGTTGCGTGTAGTTCCGCGCGTCCGTTTCGTTTTGTGTTTATTTTATTCGCGTTATCCTCCCGTTCCGTGTTTACAATGGCGCGTACTAAGCAGACCGCTCGTAAATCCACCGGTGGTAAGGCACCGAGGAAACAGCTCGCCACCAAGGCCGCGCGTAAGAGCGCACCGGCCACCGGAGGCGTTAAGAAGCCCCATCGTTACAGGCCCGGAACCGTGGCTCTCCGTGAGATCCGTCGTTACCAGAAGAGTACCGAGCTGCTGATCCGCAAGCTTCCGTTCCAGCGTCTCGTGCGTGAGATCGCTCAGGACTTCAAGACCGATCTCCGTTTCCAGAGCTCCGCCGTCATGGCGCTGCAGGAGGCCAGCGAAGCTTACCTGGTCGGTCTATTCGAAGACACCAACCTGTGCGCGATTCACGCTAAGCGCGTCACCATCATGCCCAAGGACATCCAGTTGGCGCGCAGGATCAGAGGCGAACGCGCTTAAACTGTGCAACTTCTGCTGCAACGGCACAAGTCGCAAGCACGGACACGCCTCGTCGTCGTGTTTCCGTCTGTGACTGTGCGCGTTCACATAAAAGGCCCTTTTCAGGGCCACATATGTATCTGATTGTTATATGTTTCTTTCTATCAGAATGTCGAAAAAGAAAAAAAAAAAACGTTACCCACCACACACATTTATAATTTATATGATACCTATCTACAAATGACGACAAAAATCCAATTAAGTACGAACTAGGTACTTACTTATTTACACTACCTATACCTACACATTATTATAATACCATAGAAGTGAGTACCTACCTACTTAAGTGCTACTCTTGACTGCTCTTCTATACGTATGTATCAGAGACGATGAGTCTTTCATATTGCTATGAGCGCGGCTCTACCCCAGTACCTATTTGCATGATTTAAGTTACCATACCAATCTCGATCAAAATATCACTTTCTCATTATGTTTAGAACAGTTAGGGATCGTTATGATGTATACCTACTTTTCATTTACTTACTTACTTACCTACCTACCTACCTACCTACATTTTTTTTTTTTTTTTTTTTTTTTTAAAGCAGTACCTACCTACCTACCTACCTACCTACCTACCTACCTACCTAAGTAAAGTTCTGAAAATTTTATTATTTTATTCGAATGCGCTTGACGAAAACTCCATGCTTAGAACAAATCGGGCAACCGACCAATCAACGACTAGCATCGTCTCACCTCTCCCCGCGCTCCGACGGCACCACTTCACCCGCCCGCTGAGCTCCGCTCACGGTATATATATAAGAGAGACAAAATTTTGTGAAAACCCCATCACGATCATCTCGGCTTACATTCCTCCTTCCATCTCGGATGCTACATCCGTCAAGGACGACCTAACAACTCTTCTTGGTATGAGTGACTCTGTCCTTCTGGCGGGGGATCTCAACGCCAAACATCCCTCGTGGAATAGCCACTCAACCAATCTTAAAGGTAGAGCCGTTTTCGAACTGTGCAATACCTTGAACTTCGACGTCATTGCACCAATGCATCCGACGCATTACCCTCACGACCCGAACCTTCGACCCGATGTACTCGACATCGCTCTCCTTAAGAATGTTAACCTACGGTTACATGCTGTGGAGGCGTTTGACGAGCTCAACTCAGACCATCGGCCAGTTATTCTGGAGCTCGCTCCTAGACACGGTCCTATGGACCCCTGTCAACCCCTTCCTCCCCAAGTGGTCACTGACTGGAGGAGAGTAAGCGAAATGCTGAAAAACTCCACGTCATCCCACTTGGACAACATTCCTGATAACATCGAGACTGTGGATGACACGAAATCCGCGATCAGCTCTCTCACGGAGCACGTTCAATCTGTCCTGAACAGTTGTTCAAGGGAGGCACCGTCGATGAGAGATCATCGCTGGAAACTCCCTGACGATGTGCGTGCGCTCGTGACTGAGAAGAACGCGGCCGTCCGTGCCTACAGATCTTTCCCCTGCGCTAATAACAAAAGCTTTATGCGTTACTTACAGCGTAAATTAAGTAAACGCGTCAAAGAGCTGCGTAACCAGCAATGGGAAAAGATGCTCGGTGAACTCGAACCGACTCACCTCGCATTCTGGGAACTTCAGAGGAAGTTGCGCACTTCTGAGGTTTCTTCCATGCCCCCGCTCACTCGTCCTGACAATTCCATCGCCTTTGATGACGATGAGAAGGCCGAATGCCTGGCCGACAGCCTGGAGTCTCAATGCTCCCCCAGCTCCGAACCAGTAGACCCGGCTCACCTCGCTGAGGTTGATGCTGAGGTTGAACGTAGGACTTCCCTTCCACCTGTCGAGGACCCCGATGATCCTCTCCCCCCCGTCACTCCAGACGAGGTGAAGGAGATCATTGGCAGACTCAAACCCAGGAAAGCACCTGGGTCAGACGGAATCACCAACAGGGTGTTCCGTCTCTTTCCTGACACCCTTATCCTGTTGCTGACCGCCATCTTCAATGGCGCTCTAGCAAACAACATGTTTCCACAAGAGTGGAAAGAGGCTACTGTCATCGGTATTCCCAAGCCGGGCAAGCCAAAATCATCTCCTTCTTCCTACCGTCCTATCAGTCTGCTCAAAGCGCTCGGCAAGATCTACGAGAGGCTTATTTATAAGCGTCTCAAGGATTATGCGGAGCGCAAGAGTCTTATTCCTAAAGAGCAGTTTGGCTTCAGATCCAATCACTCTTGTGTCCAACAGGTGTACCGCATCACTGAGCACATCAATGACCGTTTTCAGCGCGGCATGATGACGGGAAGCCTTTTCTTTGACATTGCGAAAGCCTTCGACAAGGTCTGGCACAACGGCCTGATATACAAGTTATATCGCCTCGGTGTGCCAGATCGTCTCGTGCTCATCTTACGAGACTATTTGTCGAACCGCACCTTTCGGTATCGCATCGAAGGGGCGCTTTCTTCCCCTCGTCCTATCCGAGCAGGCGTACCGCAAGGTGGCGTGCTCTCGCCTCTTATCTTCACGCTATTCACCAGCGACATTCCCAAGTCCCCCAAGACGCAGTTAGCGCTATTTGCCGATGATACGGCCATTTACTGCAGCGGCAGGAGCCCTACGGTCATTGCCCGGAACCTCCAGAAATCCGCCACTGACTTAGCCCTGTGGTTTCGGAGGTGGAGGATTGAGGTAAACCCGGAAAAAAGTCAGGCGGTCTTGTTCCGTAGAACTTGGACGAGAATTTCCCATCATCCTGATCCTATCACCATGTTTGGTAAGCCGATCCCTTGGGAAAAGCGAGCTAAATATCTTGGTGTCATACTAGATCAACGCCTGAATTTTGCAGAGCACATAAGGTCGGTACGCTCGCGTGCCGCCTTCGCTCTCGGTAGGCTCCATTCCATGCTGAATGCACGCAGCAAGTTATCTCTCAAATGCAAACTGCGCATTTACACTACGTGCATACGTCCGATTATGACTTATGCGTGTGCCACTTTCGCACACACTAAGCCACGTCATATCCATAGGATGCAGTCACTTCAGAACCGCTTTCTCCGTCGGGCCACGGGTGCCCCGTGGTTCGTTAGGAACGATCGGCTTCATATCGATCTCAAAATTCCGACTATCCAGCAATTCATGAAACGACTTACTAAGCGTTTCATCGAATCTGCGGACAAACATTCAAACTTCCTAATTGCATCGGCTTCCCGATACACGCCCTCTCAGATTAGTAGGATTCGCCGGCCACGGCACACCCTCACAGATCCCGACGATCCCATCACCCTACTCCAAGAAAGTTCTAGGGAAACGAGTACCCTAAATAAACACAAACACAGACCGCGATCCGTATTCCGACCTCGCCGCCGAGGTCCAGCGCGACGACCCTGTAAATCTCCCCCCCGTCTTTTGCCAAATGAGCCAGCCCGCGAAGCTGAGCCTATAGTAGCTTTAAACTCCCCAAATAATGGAAATATGACCCAGCCAGTCCCTTGCTGCCCTCCCCCAAACGATGCCGCTGAGTCGAGGTCCGTACCCCACAGGGGGTGCCCTCAGCGAGCGGAGTTTTAGTATATTTTATATAGCCTTGGCTGGGGGCCTTAAATTCACCTAGGCCACCACAGGCAAGTCCGGTTAAGTAGCTGAGGCTCTCTAGAGTCATTAGCTGCGAGAGGCCACTATCAAAAAAAAAAAAAAAAAAAAAAAAAAAAAAAAAAAAAAAAAAAAAATTTTGTGAAAACTCCACAGTCGTCCGCGTTGTTCGTGAGCGCCGCACGCCCGTGCCGAGTGTTATTTGTCGTGAATTATTTTGGAAGCCTATCCAAGCTTAGAAGATGACCGGTCGCGGTAAGGGAGGAAAGGGTCTGGGAAAAGGAGGAGCCAAGCGTCACAGGAAAGTACTTCGTGATAACATCCAGGGTATCACGAAGCCCGCCATCCGTCGTCTGGCTCGCAGAGGCGGCGTGAAACGTATCTCCGGTCTGATCTACGAGGAGACTCGCGGTGTGCTTAAAGTGTTCCTCGAGAACGTCATCCGCGATGCCGTCACCTACACCGAGCACGCCAAGAGGAAGACCGTCACCGCCATGGACGTCGTCTACGCTCTGAAGCGCCAGGGTCGTACCCTGTACGGTTTCGGCGGTTAAACTCATCCGGTTTGCCGGTCGTTGCCCGTATGCGCCGCGCAACCAGCTGCTCTACGTACTGTGCGTGTGTGGTGGACAATCATACCGTTGTTCGATCATACGTGTACGTATGTAGATGCGCACATCAAAAAAGGCCCTTTTCAGGGCCGCATATGATTCGATATAATAAATGTGTTTCTTCAATGGAATTGTCTGAAAAAACGAACCAACAAACTGCATTTTGTGCGCCACTGCGCCTATGTAGGTACCTATTTTGAAGTGGAACGGTAATATAATAATACTTGTTATAACATGTATATAATTATATATTTTAATATCCAGTAGGCATCACATGAGTACATAGAATACATACTTAAAAAAAAATTAAATAGTATTAAGTAGGTACAGGTCTATTTAAACACATCAACTTGTTTACCTTAGGTACTTATAGTTAAAACGTTCTCGTCCGCTCGCCGTCCGTCACACTCACACGTAGACACAGCTCAGCTGAAGGATCGCCTGAAATTGATAAATGAAATAGAAACATTATTAAACTATGTCCTATTTAGAAGGGCAATTACAAGTACCTACAGATCATCAACTATTACACATTGACTGATTCGCCTTTAATTACTTACATATTGTTAGTTAACTGCGCCACGCACGATGTTGTCGCTCTCAGCAGAAGGGTCCTGTACCTGAAATTGATATACAAATAAAATATTAAACTAGGTATATAGGTAATAACGTCCACCAATACGACCTATGCACGATGTACGACGTCTAGCTAGGTAGGTAGGTACATATAATGTATACGTAGCGTTCATGTCGCATTTTTTTTTTTTGTTTATGCATTATCATAGACTAGTTATTTTATGTAGGTAGGTAGGTATATATATAAAACAAACAAATAAGCCCAACGCGTGTAAAACACGAGAAATCGTATCAAGAGAATGCGCTAGGTACCTACGAGGTTTTGGTAGCTGTACAGCTACCGAGCGGGGACTGTACTGCTGTGTGGTGGTGGCGGCGCGCGGCGCCGCCGACCGTCATCAGCGTGTCCGCCGCGTCTTTTGTCGTTTTACACCTTATTCGATACAGTTTCTGATGCGATAATCCCGATCAGTACACTGTTTGCTAGTCGAAGGGCATTCTAGTGTTTCGATATTAGTATATTAATAGGTTGCACGTCCTGGACGGAGTCGTCCGTCCTTAACAGTTCGGCGGTCGCGGTGTTTTACGACGGTTCACTCTTACCTCGATAATACCTTCGCGAGGCCGTCCCATATCGACGAATTGTTGTCGCCGCACAAGCTCGATATCCTCTCCGTCGACGCGTCGACCTTAATCGCCATCAAACATCGTTTTTATAGAGAAAATAACGTTTTGAACTCGACCCGACCTTAGCATCGTACGCAGTCGTCGAATTAAATCGCCGCCACCGCCGCAACGATCGCTTCACGCTCACACAATCACCTCTGCCTCGTCGTCAACTTCATGACTTATCCGAAAACGTAAACAACACCTACGCCCCGTTACGATTAACATTATTTTTATTTATTTTATTAGATACGTGTTAGTGAAAACTTTCAAGCGTTCATACGAGAAAACGTCTCGCGACATCACGGCGCTCGTTACGGTAAAGTTACGTCGTGCTTTAGTGTACGTATACGAAACTCGTGAAACCTATAAGTGGCGACATCTAAGTCTCCATTACTTAAACAGCTACTATTTTTGAGTGTACGTACGTTTGTGTGTGTTGTGAATAACTACCTACGAGATGGCAGACACCGCAGTTGCTACCGAGGCTCCGGCACCCGCTACCCCAGCGAAGAAGCAGGCGAGACAGGCCGGCGGCGGCGCCGCTAAGAAACCCAAAGCGAAGCCGACCCATCCCAAAACATCCGAGATGGTCAACAGCGCCATCAAGGAGATGAAAGAACGCAGCGGATCTTCCCTGCAGGCGATCAAGAAATACATCGCCGCGCAGTACAAGGTCGACGCGGAGAAATTGGCTCCTTTCATCAGGAAATATCTGAAGAGCGCCGTCGAATCTGGAGCGCTGATCCAGACCAAGGGCAAGGGTGCCTCCGGTTCGTTCAAACTCGAATCGAAGTCGGCCGCGTCGAAGAAGCCCGCCGGCGCCGCAGGCAAGGCCGCCAAAGCTCCCGCTGCGGCCGCGAAGACGAAGAAGGCGACCGCCTCGGCAGCTGGCGCCAAGACCAAGAAGGCGGCAGCCGCCGCCGCGTCCGCCGCTTCTCCTTCGAAAGCCAAGTCGACAGCCGCCGCCGCCGCAAAGGACAAGAAGGCGGCCGCCGCCAAGAAGAAGCCGGCACCCAAGAAGGCCGCCGCCCCCGCCAAGGCGAAGGCACCCAAAGCCAAGAAGACAGCCAAGCCCCCAACAAAGAAACCTAAAGCGCCTAAACCCAAGAAGGCCGCAGCTACACCCAAGTCTAAGCCGGCAGCCAAGAAAGCTTCCGCCGCTAAGAAGTAAGCTACGGTCGCGTTCGCGTTACACCGGCGACGACGACGACGGTGACGGCGACGACAGCGGCGCAGACCACCATCACCAACAGCAACAACAACAACAACAACAACCACCAGTGTGCAGAAGACAATCTCAATGGTGTATTTGTGAATGTGTGTACGTACGTCTGTGTGTTACATGTCACTATATACCTACGTCGTTGTTGTTACGCGTCTGTCTATCTATCGTCCCCGGGAACAAGGGTGCGGAACACCGCTCGACGCGTCTCGACCGGCGATTCATCGGATGCAGCAAGCCAGCCAGCAGCAGCAACCGAAGAAACCAAGGCGGCACCGAGATGCTTAGCGCGCGTGCCACGCGCTCTCGATCGCAGCGCTCTCCCGAGCGCACACCAAAAAGCCCTTTTCAGGGCTAACAATACTTTCATGAATATGAACAATATTCGTTTCTATTATACAGAGAGTCTAAAACGTTCAAAAAAAAAAAAAAAAAATATAACTCTAGTGCGAGCACCTATAACCTACCTACCTACCTACCTACCTACCTGCCTACGCACAGAACACAAGAAATTACTCGCACAATAATTATCTACTTATGTACCTACCTGTTATACATGACATGCACGAAAGAACAAAAAGACGAAAAACAAATATAAATCTATCTTACAGGTTACCTAGGTACACATACCCGTTCTGTTAGCTGCACGCACGCACAAATTATTATTACTTGCACTGTTTACAAACGTTACATACTACGTAAACACACACACACACACGTCACTATCTATTATTAAACTACACTTCTTTCTTTCAAGCACTAGGTACGCGACGACAATTTTCTGCCCGACTGTAATACCTGCCTACCTACCTACCTACCTACCTACCTACCTACCTACCTACCTACCTACCTACCTACCTTTTCAAATAAGAATTTCTCTAGACGTGCATAATATAATAATTTTATTGTGAGTAGGTAAATAGTGCAGCGTGTTGTTCGTATATTTTGAGCGCGCGCGCGCGCGCCTGCGCGTTCAGCGATTTGGTTTCGTTGGCTGTGTTACCCCTACCACTGCAACAGCCACGCGGCGCGCATATATATAAACCGGACTATAGACGCGGAGCGTATTCACTGTTTAGATTGTCTCGGCGCGCGCACTGACGTACGCGTGTTTCGTTATTTTCGCGAGTTACTCTACAAACTTACCTCTCAACCATGTCTGGTCGCGGTAAAGGTGGCAAAGTCAAGGGAAAGGCAAAGTCCCGTTCCAACCGTGCTGGTCTTCAGTTTCCCGTGGGGCGTATCCACAGGCTGCTGCGTAACGGAAACTACGCCGAGCGTGTGGGTGCCGGCGCGCCCGTCTACTTGGCCGCCGTCATGGAGTACCTAGCCGCTGAGGTCCTAGAGTTGGCCGGCAACGCCGCGAGGGACAACAAGAAGACCAGGATCATCCCGCGTCATCTTCAATTGGCCATCCGCAACGACGAGGAGCTTAACAAGCTGCTCTCCGGTGTGACGATCGCCCAAGGTGGTGTGCTGCCGAACATCCAGGCCGTGCTACTGCCCAAGAAGACCGAGAAGAAGGCTTAAACGTCGGTCCTCTTCGCGCACACATACACAGCCGGTGCTTCGCAGCGAGTGCTGCTCGGCACGCGTACTTCGATATAATATCTATGAACGTACATAATATGTATTATGTCGGTTGCGCGATGCTATTCGCTCGTATGCATTCAGAACAAAAGGCCCTTTTCAGGGCCACAATATGATTCGTCAAATATAAACCAAAGACAGTTTCTTTAACGGTGTCGTCGTAAAGCGAAACGTATCTACGTACGTACGTACGTACGTACGTACCTACCTACCTTCCTTCCTTCCTTCCTACCTACCTACCTACCTACCTACCTACAAGTCGTGTACATTTTGATGACCTGATGTGTACCAGAAGACTACCTACGTGATGCAAACAAAAACCTATAGGCATGTATGTATTTTTGTGTCGCTACTATTGAAATGTGACGTTAACATGATGACAGAGAATAATATCTAAACAATATCACCGAACTGGCGGTGAAATTAGGTTTGAAACGATATACCTATACCCACTATAGCCCCATAAGTATAGCATCTACCTATTATGATAATATTCAATTTTAGTTAAATAATTGATACGTAAACCAATGTACCTACCTAAGTGGTTAATTATAAAACGGAAAGAAAGAAAAAAAAAAAAACAGAATTAACTACTCGTTTAAATTATGTATTACTACATATTAATTATTTTCAATAATATTATTTACTACAAACGCAAGCGTCTATCCCCCCCCCCCCTCCCCCTCTGCCTGCCTCCCGAGTAAACCCCTCTCCCCGCGCGCGATCTACACTCTAGCTAAGGAGCGATGCGATTGGTCCGCCGCTACGTCGACCACGCCGCGAACGTGTACCGCGACCCATGATATAAATACGACTTGTGGAAAATTTTGTGGATCACACTGCGACTGAACTCCGTTTCGGTAGCACGCGTATTACTATAATATATCATCATGCCGCCCAAGACAAGTGGTAAAGCCGCCAAGAAGTCTGGCAAAGCCCAGAAGAACATCTCCAAGACCGACAAGAAGAAGAAGAAGCACAAGAGGAAGGAGAGTTACGCCATCTACATCTACAAGGTCCTGAAGCAGGTGCACCCCGACACCGGTATCTCCAGCAAGGCCATGTCCATCATGAACTCGTTCGTGAACGACATCTTCGAGCGTATCGCCGCCGAAGCTTCCCGCCTCGCCCACTACAACAAGAGGTCGACCATCACGTCCAGGGAGGTGCAGACGTCCGTCAGGCTCCTGCTGCCCGGAGAGCTCGCCAAGCACGCCGTCAGTGAAGGCACCAAGGCCGTCACCAAATACACCAGCTCCAAGTGAGCGGTCGGCTGCTAACAAGAGCGAACCGCGTCTCGACGCCGCCTCGTCGTGTGTGTGTGAAAAGTGCGTAACTCCGGTGCGAATGTGTTCGTGTGTCTTGTGTCATAGTGGTGCGTGTTAATCGTGTGAGCTACTACTTACTCGCACGATGCACGTATCGCGGACTCGAACCACGACACAGACGTGTCTGGACGCGCGCTCTCCCAACACCACCCACCGCAGGATGGCGGGAGAAACAACAAAAGGCCCTTTTCAGGGCCACAAATATGTTCATGTGATGATAATATTCACGTTTCTTTAATTTGAATAGTCAAAACGTTACCTATAAGTACCTAACGATATTACTCGAATTATATACCTACACCTATTACAATAACAACATGAATTGAATTATTGTTGTTGGAGGTACCTACCTAATAGCAATACACGATACATTACACACACAAAGTATTTACCTGCTTAATACGTAGGTAGTTATAAGGAAGAAAAGGAGTTGCAACATTTGAAAAGGAGTTGCAACGGAACACGATGCATAATAATTACGCATGCGCACAAGCAACACCAAAGTAACCTAGAAGAGCTAATTACTCGTACCTAGTTAGTTAGGCTGCACTATTATTAGGTAATTTATTAGCGAATAATAAAAATGACTCGGTACGGCTCTCGATACATGTATACATACCTAGTCCTACTTAACTAAGTACCTACTTTGTTAAAATTTTCAACATGATTGTAGTACTTTTACACAGGTCTGGACACGACGAAATAATGGAAAACGCTTGTCCTTTCGATTGATATTATATATTTTTAGAAGAATAAGAAAATTTTACGATTGAACACGTGTTTTCTAATACCTATTTTTCTTGAATTTGTCCGAAATTTTTGTTTCTTTCTCAGCCAAAGTTTTGTTGTGTGTTAGTTCGTTGTGCGAAAGGGGGCGCGCGTGCGCCTCGTGTCAGCTACGATGCTACGGGTATAAATACGGGCGACACAAGCGAAGCCTGTTTTATTCACTCTCGTACGTTCGTTGCGTGTAGTTCCGCGCGTCCGTTTCGTTTTGTGTTTATTTTATTCGCGTTATCCTCCCGTTCCGTGTTTACAATGGCGCGTACTAAGCAGACCGCTCGTAAATCCACCGGTGGTAAGGCACCGAGGAAACAGCTCGCCACCAAGGCCGCGCGTAAGAGCGCACCGGCCACCGGAGGCGTTAAGAAGCCCCATCGTTACAGGCCCGGAACCGTGGCTCTCCGTGAGATCCGTCGTTACCAGAAGAGTACCGAGCTGCTGATCCGCAAGCTTCCGTTCCAGCGTCTCGTGCGTGAGATCGCTCAGGACTTCAAGACCGATCTCCGTTTCCAGAGCTCCGCCGTCATGGCGCTGCAGGAGGCCAGCGAAGCTTACCTGGTCGGTCTATTCGAAGACACCAACCTGTGCGCGATTCACGCTAAGCGCGTCACCATCATGCCCAAGGACATCCAGTTGGCGCGCAGGATCAGAGGCGAACGCGCTTAAACTGTGCAACTTCTGCTGCAACGGCACAAGTCGCAAGCACGGACACGCCTCGTCGTCGTGTTTCCGTCTGTGACTGTGCGCGTTCACATAAAAGGCCCTTTTCAGGGCCACATATGTATCTGATTGTTATATGTTTCTTTCTATCAGAATGTCGAAAAAGAAAAAAAAAAAACGTTACCCACCACACACATTTATAATTTATATGATACCTATCTACAAATGACGACAAAAATCCAATTAAGTACGAACTAGGTACTTACTTATTTACACTACCTATACCTACACATTATTATAATACCATAGAAGTGAGTACCTACCTACTTAAGTGCTACTCTTGACTGCTCTTCTATACGTATGTATCAGAGACGATGAGTCTTTCATATTGCTATGAGCGCGGCTCTACCCCAGTACCTATTTGCATGATTTAAGTTACCATACCAATCTCGATCAAAATATCACTTTCTCATTATGTTTAGAACAGTTAGGGATCGTTATGATGTATACCTACTTTTCATACTTACTTACTTACTTACCTACCTACCTACCTACCTACATTTTTTTTTTTTTTTTTTTTTTTTTAAAGCAGTACCTACCTACCTACCTACCTACCTACCTACCTACCTACCTAAGTAAAGTTCTGAAAATTTTATTATTTTATTCGAATGCGCTTGACGAAAACTCCATGCTTAGAACAAATCGGGCAACCGACCAATCAACGACTAGCATCGTCTCACCTCTCCCCGCGCTCCGACGGCACCACTTCACCCGCCCGCTGAGCTCCGCTCACGGTATATATATAAGAGAGACAAAATTTTGTGAAAACCCCATCACGATCATCTCGGCTTACATTCCTCCTTCCATCTCGGATGCTACATCCGTCAAGGACGACCTAACAACTCTTCTTGGTATGAGTGACTCTGTCCTTCTGGCGGGGGATCTCAACGCCAAACATCCCTCGTGGAATAGCCACTCAACCAATCTTAAAGGTAGAGCCGTTTTCGAACTGTGCAATACCTTGAACTTCGACGTCATTGCACCAATGCATCCGACGCATTACCCTCACGACCCGAACCTTCGACCCGATGTACTCGACATCGCTCTCCTTAAGAATGTTAACCTACGGTTACATGCTGTGGAGGCGTTTGACGAGCTCAACTCAGACCATCGGCCAGTTATTCTGGAGCTCGCTCCTAGACACGGTCCTATGGACCCCTGTCAACCCCTTCCTCCCCAAGTGGTCACTGACTGGAGGAGAGTAAGCGAAATGCTGAAAAACTCCACGTCATCCCACTTGGACAACATTCCTGATAACATCGAGACTGTGGATGACACGAAATCCGCGATCAGCTCTCTCACGGAGCACGTTCAATCTGTCCTGAACAGTTGTTCAAGGGAGGCACCGTCGATGAGAGATCATCGCTGGAAACTCCCTGACGATGTGCGTGCGCTCGTGACTGAGAAGAACGCGGCCGTCCGTGCCTACAGATCTTTCCCCTGCGCTAATAACAAAAGCTTTATGCGTTACTTACAGCGTAAATTAAGTAAACGCGTCAAAGAGCTGCGTAACCAGCAATGGGAAAAGATGCTCGGTGAACTCGAACCGACTCACCTCGCATTCTGGGAACTTCAGAGGAAGTTGCGCACTTCTGAGGTTTCTTCCATGCCCCCGCTCACTCGTCCTGACAATTCCATCGCCTTTGATGACGATGAGAAGGCCGAATGCCTGGCCGACAGCCTGGAGTCTCAATGCTCCCCCAGCTCCGAACCAGTAGACCCGGCTCACCTCGCTGAGGTTGATGCTGAGGTTGAACGTAGGACTTCCCTTCCACCTGTCGAGGACCCCGATGATCCTCTCCCCCCCGTCACTCCAGACGAGGTGAAGGAGATCATTGGCAGACTCAAACCCAGGAAAGCACCTGGGTCAGACGGAATCACCAACAGGGTGTTCCGTCTCTTTCCTGACACCCTTATCCTGTTGCTGACCGCCATCTTCAATGGCGCTCTAGCAAACAACATGTTTCCACAAGAGTGGAAAGAGGCTACTGTCATCGGTATTCCCAAGCCGGGCAAGCCAAAATCATCTCCTTCTTCCTACCGTCCTATCAGTCTGCTCAAAGCGCTCGGCAAGATCTACGAGAGGCTTATTTATAAGCGTCTCAAGGATTATGCGGAGCGCAAGAGTCTTATTCCTAAAGAGCAGTTTGGCTTCAGATCCAATCACTCTTGTGTCCAACAGGTGTACCGCATCACTGAGCACATCAATGACCGTTTTCAGCGCGGCATGATGACGGGAAGCCTTTTCTTTGACATTGCGAAAGCCTTCGACAAGGTCTGGCACAACGGCCTGATATACAAGTTATATCGCCTCGGTGTGCCAGATCGTCTCGTGCTCATCTTACGAGACTATTTGTCGAACCGCACCTTTCGGTATCGCATCGAAGGGGCGCTTTCTTCCCCTCGTCCTATCCGAGCAGGCGTACCGCAAGGTGGCGTGCTCTCGCCTCTTATCTTCACGCTATTCACCAGCGACATTCCCAAGTCCCCCAAGACGCAGTTAGCGCTATTTGCCGATGATACGGCCATTTACTGCAGCGGCAGGAGCCCTACGGTCATTGCCCGGAACCTCCAGAAATCCGCCACTGACTTAGCCCTGTGGTTTCGGAGGTGGAGGATTGAGGTAAACCCGGAAAAAAGTCAGGCGGTCTTGTTCCGTAGAACTTGGACGAGAATTTCCCATCATCCTGATCCTATCACCATGTTTGGTAAGCCGATCCCTTGGGAAAAGCGAGCTAAATATCTTGGTGTCATACTAGATCAACGCCTGAATTTTGCAGAGCACATAAGGTCGGTACGCTCGCGTGCCGCCTTCGCTCTCGGTAGGCTCCATTCCATGCTGAATGCACGCAGCAAGTTATCTCTCAAATGCAAACTGCGCATTTACACTACGTGCATACGTCCGATTATGACTTATGCGTGTGCCACTTTCGCACACACTAAGCCACGTCATATCCATAGGATGCAGTCACTTCAGAACCGCTTTCTCCGTCGGGCCACGGGTGCCCCGTGGTTCGTTAGGAACGATCGGCTTCATATCGATCTCAAAATTCCGACTATCCAGCAATTCATGAAACGACTTACTAAGCGTTTCATCGAATCTGCGGACAAACATTCAAACTTCCTAATTGCATCGGCTTCCCGATACACGCCCTCTCAGATTAGTAGGATTCGCCGGCCACGGCACACCCTCACAGATCCCGACGATCCCATCACCCTACTCCAAGAAAGTTCTAGGGAAACGAGTACCCTAAATAAACACAAACACAGACCGCGATCCGTATTCCGACCTCGCCGCCGAGGTCCAGCGCGACGACCCTGTAAATCTCCCCCCCGTCTTTTGCCAAATGAGCCAGCCCGCGAAGCTGAGCCTATAGTAGCTTTAAACTCCCCAAATAATGGAAATATGACCCAGCCAGTCCCTTGCTGCCCTCCCCCAAACGATGCCGCTGAGTCGAGGTCCGTACCCCACAGGGGGTGCCCTCAGCGAGCGGAGTTTTAGTATATTTTATATAGCCTTGGCTGGGGGCCTTAAATTCACCTAGGCCACCACAGGCAAGTCCGGTTAAGTAGCTGAGGCTCTCTAGAGTCATTAGCTGCGAGAGGCCACTATCAAAAAAAAAAAAAAAAAAAAAAAAAAAAAAAAAAAAAAAAAAAAAATTTTGTGAAAACTCCACAGTCGTCCGCGTTGTTCGTGAGCGCCGCACGCCCGTGCCGAGTGTTATTTGTCGTGAATTATTTTGGAAGCCTATCCAAGCTTAGAAGATGACCGGTCGCGGTAAGGGAGGAAAGGGTCTGGGAAAAGGAGGAGCCAAGCGTCACAGGAAAGTACTTCGTGATAACATCCAGGGTATCACGAAGCCCGCCATCCGTCGTCTGGCTCGCAGAGGCGGCGTGAAACGTATCTCCGGTCTGATCTACGAGGAGACTCGCGGTGTGCTTAAAGTGTTCCTCGAGAACGTCATCCGCGATGCCGTCACCTACACCGAGCACGCCAAGAGGAAGACCGTCACCGCCATGGACGTCGTCTACGCTCTGAAGCGCCAGGGTCGTACCCTGTACGGTTTCGGCGGTTAAACTCATCCGGTTTGCCGGTCGTTGCCCGTATGCGCCGCGCAACCAGCTGCTCTACGTACTGTGCGTGTGTGGTGGACAATCATACCGTTGTTCGATCATACGTGTACGTATGTAGATGCGCACATCAAAAAAGGCCCTTTTCAGGGCCGCATATGATTCGATATAATAAATGTGTTTCTTCAATGGA
Source organism: Ceramica pisi (assembly GCA_963859965.1). Lineage (NCBI taxonomy): Eukaryota > Metazoa > Arthropoda > Insecta > Lepidoptera > Noctuidae > Ceramica > Ceramica pisi. The sequence continues at coordinate 9,259,458 of OY982556.1, read as the reverse complement.
ATTGTCTGAAAAAACGAACCAACAAACTGCATTTTGTGCGCCACTGCGCCTATGTAGGTACCTATTTTGAAGTGGAACGGTAATATAATAATACTTGTTATAACATGTATATAATTATATATTTTAATATCCAGTAGGCATCACATGAGTACATAGAATACATACTTAAAAAAAAATTAAATAGTATTAAGTAGGTACAGGTCTATTTAAACACATCAACTTGTTTACCTTAGGTACTTATAGTTAAAACGTTCTCGTCCGCTCGCCGTCCGTCACACTCACACGTAGACACAGCTCAGCTGAAGGATCGCCTGAAATTGATAAATGAAATAGAAACATTATTAAACTATGTCCTATTTAGAAGGGCAATTACAAGTACCTACAGATCATCAACTATTACACATTGACTGATTCGCCTTTAATTACTTACATATTGTTAGTTAACTGCGCCACGCACGATGTTGTCGCTCTCAGCAGAAGGGTCCTGTACCTGAAATTGATATACAAATAAAATATTAAACTAGGTATATAGGTAATAACGTCCACCAATACGACCTATGCACGATGTACGACGTCTAGCTAGGTAGGTAGGTACATATAATGTATACGTAGCGTTCATGTCGCATTTTTTTTTTTTGTTTATGCATTATCATAGACTAGTTATTTTATGTAGGTAGGTAGGTATATATATAAAACAAACAAATAAGCCCAACGCGTGTAAAACACGAGAAATCGTATCAAGAGAATGCGCTAGGTACCTACGAGGTTTTGGTAGCTGTACAGCTACCGAGCGGGGACTGTACTGCTGTGTGGTGGTGGCGGCGCGCGGCGCCGCCGACCGTCATCAGCGTGTCCGCCGCGTCTTTTGTCGTTTTACACCTTATTCGATACAGTTTCTGATGCGATAATCCCGATCAGTACACTGTTTGCTAGTCGAAGGGCATTCTAGTGTTTCGATATTAGTATATTAATAGGTTGCACGTCCTGGACGGAGTCGTCCGTCCTTAACAGTTCGGCGGTCGCGGTGTTTTACGACGGTTCACTCTTACCTCGATAATACCTTCGCGAGGCCGTCCCATATCGACGAATTGTTGTCGCCGCACAAGCTCGATATCCTCTCCGTCGACGCGTCGACCTTAATCGCCATCAAACATCGTTTTTATAGAGAAAATAACGTTTTGAACTCGACCCGACCTTAGCATCGTACGCAGTCGTCGAATTAAATCGCCGCCACCGCCGCAACGATCGCTTCACGCTCACACAATCACCTCTGCCTCGTCGTCAACTTCATGACTTATCCGAAAACGTAAACAACACCTACGCCCCGTTACGATTAACATTATTTTTATTTATTTTATTAGATACGTGTTAGTGAAAACTTTCAAGCGTTCATACGAGAAAACGTCTCGCGACATCACGGCGCTCGTTACGGTAAAGTTACGTCGTGCTTTAGTGTACGTATACGAAACTCGTGAAACTATAAGTGGCGACATCTAAGTCTCCATTACTTAAACAGCTACTATTTTTGAGTGTACGTACGTTTGTGTGTGTTGTGAATAACTACCTACGAGATGGCAGACACCGCAGTTGCTACCGAGGCTCCGGCACCCGCTACCCCAGCGAAGAAGCAGGCGAGACAGGCCGGCGGCGGCGCCGCTAAGAAACCCAAAGCGAAGCCGACCCATCCCAAAACATCCGAGATGGTCAACAGCGCCATCAAGGAGATGAAAGAACGCAGCGGATCTTCCCTGCAGGCGATCAAGAAATACATCGCCGCGCAGTACAAGGTCGACGCGGAGAAATTGGCTCCTTTCATCAGGAAATATCTGAAGAGCGCCGTCGAATCTGGAGCGCTGATCCAGACCAAGGGCAAGGGTGCCTCCGGTTCGTTCAAACTCGAATCGAAGTCGGCCGCGTCGAAGAAGCCCGCCGGCGCCGCAGGCAAGGCCGCCAAAGCTCCCGCTGCGGCCGCGAAGACGAAGAAGGCGACCGCCTCGGCAGCTGGCGCCAAGACCAAGAAGGCGGCAGCCGCCGCCGCGTCCGCCGCTTCTCCTTCGAAAGCCAAGTCGACAGCCGCCGCCGCCGCAAAGGACAAGAAGGCGGCCGCCGCCAAGAAGAAGCCGGCACCCAAGAAGGCCGCCGCCCCCGCCAAGGCGAAGGCACCCAAAGCCAAGAAGACAGCCAAGCCCCCAACAAAGAAACCTAAAGCGCCTAAACCCAAGAAGGCCGCAGCTACACCCAAGTCTAAGCCGGCAGCCAAGAAAGCTTCCGCCGCTAAGAAGTAAGCTACGGTCGCGTTCGCGTTACACCGGCGACGACGACGACGGTGACGGCGACGACAGCGGCGCAGACCACCATCACCAACAGCAACAACAACAACAACAACAACCACCAGTGTGCAGAAGACAATCTCAATGGTGTATTTGTGAATGTGTGTACGTACGTCTGTGTGTTACATGTCACTATATACCTACGTCGTTGTTGTTACGCGTCTGTCTATCTATCGTCCCCGGGAACAAGGGTGCGGAACACCGCTCGACGCGTCTCGACCGGCGATTCATCGGATGCAGCAAGCCAGCCAGCAGCAGCAACCGAAGAAACCAAGGCGGCACCGAGATGCTTAGCGCGCGTGCCACGCGCTCTCGATCGCAGCGCTCTCCCGAGCGCACACCAAAAAGCCCTTTTCAGGGCTAACAATACTTTCATGAATATGAACAATATTCGTTTCTATTATACAGAGAGTCTAAAACGTTCAAAAAAAAAAAAAAAAAATATAACTCTAGTGCGAGCACCTATAACCTACCTACCTACCTACCTACCTACCTGCCTACGCACAGAACACAAGAAATTACTCGCACAATAATTATCTACTTATGTACCTACCTGTTATACATGACATGCACGAAAGAACAAAAAGACGAAAAACAAATATAAATCTATCTTACAGGTTACCTAGGTACACATACCCGTTCTGTTAGCTGCACGCACGCACAAATTATTATTACTTGCACTGTTTACAAACGTTACATACTACGTAAACACACACACACACACGTCACTATCTATTATTAAACTACACTTCTTTCTTTCAAGCACTAGGTACGCGACGACAATTTTCTGCCCGACTGTAATACCTGCCTACCTACCTACCTACCTACCTACCTACCTACCTACCTACCTACCTACCTACCTACCTTTTCAAATAAGAATTTCTCTAGACGTGCATAATATAATAATTTTATTGTGAGTAGGTAAATAGTGCAGCGTGTTGTTCGTATATTTTGAGCGCGCGCGCGCGCGCCTGCGCGTTCAGCGATTTGGTTTCGTTGGCTGTGTTACCCCTACCACTGCAACAGCCACGCGGCGCGCATATATATAAACCGGACTATAGACGCGGAGCGTATTCACTGTTTAGATTGTCTCGGCGCGCGCACTGACGTACGCGTGTTTCGTTATTTTCGCGAGTTACTCTACAAACTTACCTCTCAACCATGTCTGGTCGCGGTAAAGGTGGCAAAGTCAAGGGAAAGGCAAAGTCCCGTTCCAACCGTGCTGGTCTTCAGTTTCCCGTGGGGCGTATCCACAGGCTGCTGCGTAACGGAAACTACGCCGAGCGTGTGGGTGCCGGCGCGCCCGTCTACTTGGCCGCCGTCATGGAGTACCTAGCCGCTGAGGTCCTAGAGTTGGCCGGCAACGCCGCGAGGGACAACAAGAAGACCAGGATCATCCCGCGTCATCTTCAATTGGCCATCCGCAACGACGAGGAGCTTAACAAGCTGCTCTCCGGTGTGACGATCGCCCAAGGTGGTGTGCTGCCGAACATCCAGGCCGTGCTACTGCCCAAGAAGACCGAGAAGAAGGCTTAAACGTCGGTCCTCTTCGCGCACACATACACAGCCGGTGCTTCGCAGCGAGTGCTGCTCGGCACGCGTACTTCGATATAATATCTATGAACGTACATAATATGTATTATGTCGGTTGCGCGATGCTATTCGCTCGTATGCATTCAGAACAAAAGGCCCTTTTCAGGGCCACAATATGATTCGTCAAATATAAACCAAAGACAGTTTCTTTAACGGTGTCGTCGTAAAGCGAAACGTATCTACGTACGTACGTACGTACGTACGTACCTACCTACCTTCCTTCCTTCCTTCCTACCTACCTACCTACCTACCTACCTACAAGTCGTGTACATTTTGATGACCTGATGTGTACCAGAAGACTACCTACGTGATGCAAACAAAAACCTATAGGCATGTATGTATTTTTGTGTCGCTACTATTGAAATGTGACGTTAACATGATGACAGAGAATAATATCTAAACAATATCACCGAACTGGCGGTGAAATTAGGTTTGAAACGATATACCTATACCCACTATAGCCCCATAAGTATAGCATCTACCTATTATGATAATATTCAATTTTAGTTAAATAATTGATACGTAAACCAATGTACCTACCTAAGTGGTTAATTATAAAACGGAAAGAAAGAAAAAAAAAAAAACAGAATTAACTACTCGTTTAAATTATGTATTACTACATATTAATTATTTTCAATAATATTATTTACTACAAACGCAAGCGTCTATCCCCCCCCCCCCTCCCCCTCTGCCTGCCTCCCGAGTAAACCCCTCTCCCCGCGCGCGATCTACACTCTAGCTAAGGAGCGATGCGATTGGTCCGCCGCTACGTCGACCACGCCGCGAACGTGTACCGCGACCCATGATATAAATACGACTTGTGGAAAATTTTGTGGATCACACTGCGACTGAACTCCGTTTCGGTAGCACGCGTATTACTATAATATATCATCATGCCGCCCAAGACAAGTGGTAAAGCCGCCAAGAAGTCTGGCAAAGCCCAGAAGAACATCTCCAAGACCGACAAGAAGAAGAAGAAGCACAAGAGGAAGGAGAGTTACGCCATCTACATCTACAAGGTCCTGAAGCAGGTGCACCCCGACACCGGTATCTCCAGCAAGGCCATGTCCATCATGAACTCGTTCGTGAACGACATCTTCGAGCGTATCGCCGCCGAAGCTTCCCGCCTCGCCCACTACAACAAGAGGTCGACCATCACGTCCAGGGAGGTGCAGACGTCCGTCAGGCTCCTGCTGCCCGGAGAGCTCGCCAAGCACGCCGTCAGTGAAGGCACCAAGGCCGTCACCAAATACACCAGCTCCAAGTGAGCGGTCGGCTGCTAACAAGAGCGAACCGCGTCTCGACGCCGCCTCGTCGTGTGTGTGTGAAAAGTGCGTAACTCCGGTGCGAATGTGTTCGTGTGTCTTGTGTCATAGTGGTGCGTGTTAATCGTGTGAGCTACTACTTACTCGCACGATGCACGTATCGCGGACTCGAACCACGACACAGACGTGTCTGGACGCGCGCTCTCCCAACACCACCCACCGCAGGATGGCGGGAGAAACAACAAAAGGCCCTTTTCAGGGCCACAAATATGTTCATGTGATGATAATATTCACGTTTCTTTAATTTGAATAGTCAAAACGTTACCTATAAGTACCTAACGATATTACTCGAATTATATACCTACACCTATTACAATAACAACATGAATTGAATTATTGTTGTTGGAGGTACCTACCTAATAGCAATACACGATACATTACACACACAAAGTATTTACCTGCTTAATACGTAGGTAGTTATAAGGAAGAAAAGGAGTTGCAACATTTGAAAAGGAGTTGCAACGGAACACGATGCATAATAATTACGCATGCGCACAAGCAACACCAAAGTAACCTAGAAGAGCTAATTACTCGTACCTAGTTAGTTAGGCTGCACTATTATTAGGTAATTTATTAGCGAATAATAAAAATGACTCGGTACGGCTCTCGATACATGTATACATACCTAGTCCTACTTAACTAAGTACCTACTTTGTTAAAATTTTCAACATGATTGTAGTACTTTTACACAGGTCTGGACACGACGAAATAATGGAAAACGCTTGTCCTTTCGATTGATATTATATATTTTTAGAAGAATAAGAAAATTTTACGATTGAACACGTGTTTTCTAATACCTATTTTTCTTGAATTTGTCCGAAATTTTTGTTTCTTTCTCAGCCAAAGTTTTGTTGTGTGTTAGTTCGTTGTGCGAAAGGGGGCGCGCGTGCGCCTCGTGTCAGCTACGATGCTACGGGTATAAATACGGGCGACACAAGCGAAGCCTGTTTTATTCACTCTCGTACGTTCGTTGCGTGTAGTTCCGCGCGTCCGTTTCGTTTTGTGTTTATTTTATTCGCGTTATCCTCCCGTTCCGTGTTTACAATGGCGCGTACTAAGCAGACCGCTCGTAAATCCACCGGTGGTAAGGCACCGAGGAAACAGCTCGCCACCAAGGCCGCGCGTAAGAGCGCACCGGCCACCGGAGGCGTTAAGAAGCCCCATCGTTACAGGCCCGGAACCGTGGCTCTCCGTGAGATCCGTCGTTACCAGAAGAGTACCGAGCTGCTGATCCGCAAGCTTCCGTTCCAGCGTCTCGTGCGTGAGATCGCTCAGGACTTCAAGACCGATCTCCGTTTCCAGAGCTCCGCCGTCATGGCGCTGCAGGAGGCCAGCGAAGCTTACCTGGTCGGTCTATTCGAAGACACCAACCTGTGCGCGATTCACGCTAAGCGCGTCACCATCATGCCCAAGGACATCCAGTTGGCGCGCAGGATCAGAGGCGAACGCGCTTAAACTGTGCAACTTCTGCTGCAACGGCACAAGTCGCAAGCACGGACACGCCTCGTCGTCGTGTTTCCGTCTGTGACTGTGCGCGTTCACATAAAAGGCCCTTTTCAGGGCCACATATGTATCTGATTGTTATATGTTTCTTTCTATCAGAATGTCGAAAAAGAAAAAAAAAAAACGTTACCCACCACACACATTTATAATTTATATGATACCTATCTACAAATGACGACAAAAATCCAATTAAGTACGAACTAGGTACTTACTTATTTACACTACCTATACCTACACATTATTATAATACCATAGAAGTGAGTACCTACCTACTTAAGTGCTACTCTTGACTGCTCTTCTATACGTATGTATCAGAGACGATGAGTCTTTCATATTGCTATGAGCGCGGCTCTACCCCAGTACCTATTTGCATGATTTAAGTTACCATACCAATCTCGATCAAAATATCACTTTCTCATTATGTTTAGAACAGTTAGGGATCGTTATGATGTATACCTACTTTTCATTTACTTACTTACTTACCTACCTACCTACCTACCTACATTTTTTTTTTTTTTTTTTTTTTTTTAAAGCAGTACCTACCTACCTACCTACCTACCTACCTACCTACCTACCTAAGTAAAGTTCTGAAAATTTTATTATTTTATTCGAATGCGCTTGACGAAAACTCCATGCTTAGAACAAATCGGGCAACCGACCAATCAACGACTAGCATCGTCTCACCTCTCCCCGCGCTCCGACGGCACCACTTCACCCGCCCGCTGAGCTCCGCTCACGGTATATATATAAGAGAGACAAAATTTTGTGAAAATCCGAGGCTGGTTCAGTCCGAGGCTGGTTCAGTTGCGCTGGAATACAGCGACGTCATGAGATACGTAGAAATGTTTTTAACTTTTAAATCTTGAATGGATAAAGGCCCAAATACGTGTAGGCTCAAACCGAAGGCCCTCCGGATAGGGCTCTTCAATGCTAATGGCCTTCAGGGCCAACGTGATGAGATCGCCACGTTTCTTCGCGACCATCACTTAGATATTCTTTTACTTCAAGAGACCTTCCTCAAACCATGTCATCGGGATCCTAAAATCGCCAACTATCGTTTAGTTCGCAATGATAGGACCCGGAGTCATTTAGGAGGCACTCTTATCTACTACAAAATGTCTCTTCACTGCATCCCTATGGATCCTCCCACCCTTTCCTCGATCGAGGTCTCCGTCTGTCGGCTAGGCATGACTGGCCATCAGCCCATCACGATCATCTCGGCTTACATTCCTCCTTCCATCTCGGATGCTACATCCGTCAAGGACGACCTAACAACTCTTCTTGGTATGAGTGACTCTGTCCTTCTGGCGGGGGATCTCAACGCCAAACATCCCTCGTGGAATAGCCACTCAACCAATCTTAAAGGTAGAGCCGTTTTCGAACTGTGCAATACCTTGAACTTCGACGTCATTGCACCAATGCATCCGACGCATTACCCTCACGACCCGAACCTTCGACCCGATGTACTCGACATCGCTCTCCTTAAGAATGTTAACCTACGGTTACATGCTGTGGAGGCGTTTGACGAGCTCAACTCAGACCATCGGCCAGTTATTCTGGAGCTCGCTCCTAGACTCGGTCCTATGGACCCCGGTCAACCTCTTCCTCCCCAAGTGGTCACTGACTGGAGGAGAGTAAGCGAAATGCTGAAAAACTCCACGTCATCCCACTTGGACAACATTCCTGATAACATCGAGACTGTGGATGACACGAAATCCGCGATCAGCTCTCTCACGGAGCACGTTCAATCTGTCCTGAACAGTTGTTCAAGGGAGGCACCGTCGATGAGAGATCATCGCTGGAAACTCCCTGACGATGTGCGTGCGCTCGTGACTGAGAAGAACGCGGCCGTCCGTGCCTACAGATCTTTCCCCTGCGCTAATAACAAAAGCTTTATGCGTTACTTACAGCGTAAATTAAGTAAACGCGTCAAAGAGCTGCGTAACCAGCAATGGGAAAAGATGCTCGGTGAACTCGAACCGACTCACCTCGCATTCTGGGAACTTCAGAGGAAGTTGCGCACTTCTGAGGTTTCTTCCATGCCCCCGCTCACTCGTCCTGACAATACCATCGCCTTTGATGACGATGAGAAAGCCGAGTGCCTGGCCGACAGCCTGGAGTCTCAATGCTCCCCCAGCTCCGAACCAGTAGACCCGGCTCACCTCGCTGAGGTTGATGCTGAGGTTGAACGTAGGACTTCCCTTCCACCTGTCGAGGACCCCGATGATCCTCTCCCCCCCGTCACTCCAGACGAGGTGAAGGAGATCATTGGCAGACTCAAACCCAGGAAAGCACCTGGGTCAGATGGAATCACCAACAGGGTGTTCCGTCTCTTTCCTGACACTCTTATCCTGTTGCTGACCGCCATCTTCAATGGTGCTCTAGCAAACAACATGTTTCCACAAGAGTGGAAAGAGGCTACTGTCATCGGTATTCCCAAGCCGGGCAAGCCAAAATCATCTCCTTCTTCCTACCGTCCTATCAGTCTGCTCAAAGCGCTCGGCAAGATCTACGAGAGGCTTATTTATAAGCGTCTCAAGGATTATGCGGAGCGCAAGAGTCTTATTCCTAAAGAGCAGTTTGGCTTCAGATCCAATCACTCTTGTGTCCAACAGGTGTACCGCATCACTGAGCACATCAATGACCGTTTTCAGCGCGGCATGATGACGGGAAGCCTTTTCTTTGACATTGCGAAAGCCTTCGACAAGGTCTGGCACAACGGCCTGATATACAAGTTGTATCGCCTCGGTGTGCCAGATCGTCTCGTGCTCATCTTACGAGACTATTTGTCGAACCGCACCTTTCGGTATCGCATCGAAGGGGCGCTTTCTTCCCCTCGTCCTATCCGAGCAGGCGTACCGCAAGGTGGCGTGCTCTCGCCTCTTATCTTCACGCTATTCACCAGCGACATTCCCAAGTCCCCCAAGACGCAGTTAGCGCTATTTGCCGATGATACGGCCATTTACTGCAGCGGCAGGAGCCCTACGGTCATTGCCCGGAACCTCCAGAAATCCGCCACTGACTTAGCCCTGTGGTTTCGGAGGTGGAGGATTGAGGTAAACCCGGAAAAAAGTCAGGCGGTCTTGTTCCGTAGAACTTGGACGAGAATTTCCCATCATCCTGATCCTATCACCATGTTTGGTAAGCCGATCCCTTGGGAAAAGCGAGCTAAATATCTTGGTGTCATACTAGATCAACGCCTGAATTTTGCAGAGCACATAAGGTCGGTACGCTCGCGTGCCGCCTTCGCTCTCGGTAGGCTCCATTCCATGCTGAATGCACGCAGCAAGTTATCTCTCAAATGCAAACTGCGCATTTACACTACGTGCATACGTCCGATTATGACTTATGCGTGTGCCACTTTCGCACACACTAAGCCACGTCATATCCATAGGATGCAGTCACTTCAGAACCGCTTTCTCCGTCGGGCCACGGGTGCCCCGTGGTTCGTTAGGAACGATCGGCTTCATATCGATCTCAAAATTCCGACTATCCAGCAATTCATGAAACGACTTACTAAGCGTTTCATCGAATCTGCGGACAAACATTCAAACTTCCTAATTGCATCGGCTTCCCGATACACGCCCTCTCAGATTAGTAGGATTCGCCGGCCACGGCACACCCTCACAGATCCCGACGATCCCATCACCCTACTCCAAGAAAGTTCTAGGGAAACGAGTACCCTAAATAAACACAAACACAGACCGCGATCCGTATTCCGACCTCGCCGCCGAGGTCCAGCGCGACGACCCTGTAAATCTCCCCCCCGTCTTTTGCCAAATGAGCCAGCCCGCGAAGCTGAGCCTATAGTAGCTTTAAACTCCCCAAATAATGGAAATATGACCCAGCCAGTCCCTTGCTGCCCTCCCCCAAACGATGCCGCTGAGTCGAGGTCCGTACCCCACAGGGGGTGCCCTCAGCGAGCGGAGTTTTAGTATATTTTATATAGCCTTGGCTGGGGGCCTTAAATTCACCTAGGCCACCACAGGCAAGTCCGGTTAAGTAGCTGAGGCTCTCTAGAGTCATTAGCTGCGAGAGGCCACTATCAAAAAAAAAAAAAAAAAAAAAAAATTTTGTGAAAACTCCACAGTCGTCCGCGTTGTTCGTGAGCGCCGCACGCCCGTGCCGAGTGTTATTTGTCGTGAATTATTTTGGAAGCCTATCCAAGCTTAGAAGATGACCGGTCGCGGTAAGGGAGGAAAGGGTCTGGGAAAAGGAGGAGCCAAGCGTCACAGGAAAGTACTTCGTGATAACATCCAGGGTATCACGAAGCCCGCCATCCGTCGTCTGGCTCGCAGAGGCGGCGTGAAACGTATCTCCGGTCTGATCTACGAGGAGACTCGCGGTGTGCTTAAAGTGTTCCTCGAGAACGTCATCCGCGATGCCGTCACCTACACCGAGCACGCCAAGAGGAAGACCGTCACCGCCATGGACGTCGTCTACGCTCTGAAGCGCCAGGGTCGTACCCTGTACGGTTTCGGCGGTTAAACTCATCCGGTTTGCCGGTCGTTGCCCGTATGCGCCGCGCAACCAGCTGCTCTACGTACTGTGCGTGTGTGGTGGACAATCATACCGTTGTTCGATCATACGTGTACGTATGTAGATGCGCACATCAAAAAAGGCCCTTTTCAGGGCCGCATATGATTCGATATAATAAATGTGTTTCTTCAATGGAATTGTCTGAAAAAACGAACCAACAAACTGCATTTTGTGCGCCACTGCGCCTATGTAGGTACCTATTTTGAAGTGGAACGGTAATATAATAATACTTGTTATAACATGTATATAATTATATATTTTAATATCCAGTAGGCATCACATGAGTACATAGAATACATACTTAAAAAAAAATTAAATAGTATTAAGTAGGTACAGGTCTATTTAAACACATCAACTTGTTTACCTTAGGTACTTATAGTTAAAACGTTCTCGTCCGCTCGCCGTCCGTCACACTCACACGTAGACACAGCTCAGCTGAAGGATCGCCTGAAATTGATAAATGAAATAGAAACATTATTAAACTATGTCCTATTTAGAAGGGCAATTACAAGTACCTACAGATCATCAACTATTACACATTGACTGATTCGCCTTTAATTACTTACATATTGTTAGTTAACTGCGCCACGCACGATGTTGTCGCTCTCAGCAGAAGGGTCCTGTACCTGAAATTGATATACAAATAAAATATTAAACTAGGTATATAGGTAATAACGTCCACCAATACGACCTATGCACGATGTACGACGTCTAGCTAGGTAGGTAGGTACATATAATGTATACGTAGCGTTCATGTCGCATTTTTTTTTTTTGTTTATGCATTATCATAGACTAGTTATTTTATGTAGGTAGGTAGGTATATATATAAAACAAACAAATAAGCCCAACGCGTGTAAAACACGAGAAATCGTATCAAGAGAATGCGCTAGGTACCTACGAGGTTTTGGTAGCTGTACAGCTACCGAGCGGGGACTGTACTGCTGTGTGGTGGTGGCGGCGCGCGGCGCCGCCGACCGTCATCAGCGTGTCCGCCGCGTCTTTTGTCGTTTTACACCTTATTCGATACAGTTTCTGATGCGATAATCCCGATCAGTACACTGTTTGCTAGTCGAAGGGCATTCTAGTGTTTCGATATTAGTATATTAATAGGTTGCACGTCCTGGACGGAGTCGTCCGTCCTTAACAGTTCGGCGGTCGCGGTGTTTTACGACGGTTCACTCTTACCTCGATAATACCTTCGCGAGGCCGTCCCATATCGACGAATTGTTGTCGCCGCACAAGCTCGATATCCTCTCCGTCGACGCGTCGACCTTAATCGCCATCAAACATCGTTTTTATAGAGAAAATAACGTTTTGAACTCGACCCGACCTTAGCATCGTACGCAGTCGTCGAATTAAATCGCCGCCACCGCCGCAACGATCGCTTCACGCTCACACAATCACCTCTGCCTCGTCGTCAACTTCATGACTTATCCGAAAACGTAAACAACACCTACGCCCCGTTACGATTAACATTATTTTTATTTATTTTATTAGATACGTGTTAGTGAAAACTTTCAAGCGTTCATACGAGAAAACGTCTCGCGACATCACGGCGCTCGTTACGGTAAAGTTACGTCGTGCTTTAGTGTACGTATACGAAACTCGTGAAACCTATAAGTGGCGACATCTAAGTCTCCATTACTTAAACAGCTACTATTTTTGAGTGTACGTACGTTTGTGTGTGTTGTGAATAACTACCTACGAGATGGCAGACACCGCAGTTGCTACCGAGGCTCCGGCACCCGCTACCCCAGCGAAGAAGCAGGCGAGACAGGCCGGCGGCGGCGCCGCTAAGAAACCCAAAGCGAAGCCGACCCATCCCAAAACATCCGAGATGGTCAACAGCGCCATCAAGGAGATGAAAGAACGCAGCGGATCTTCCCTGCAGGCGATCAAGAAATACATCGCCGCGCAGTACAAGGTCGACGCGGAGAAATTGGCTCCTTTCATCAGGAAATATCTGAAGAGCGCCGTCGAATCTGGAGCGCTGATCCAGACCAAGGGCAAGGGTGCCTCCGGTTCGTTCAAACTCGAATCGAAGTCGGCCGCGTCGAAGAAGCCCGCCGGCGCCGCAGGCAAGGCCGCCAAAGCTCCCGCTGCGGCCGCGAAGACGAAGAAGGCGACCGCCTCGGCAGCTGGCGCCAAGACCAAGAAGGCGGCAGCCGCCGCCGCGTCCGCCGCTTCTCCTTCGAAAGCCAAGTCGACAGCCGCCGCCGCCGCAAAGGACAAGAAGGCGGCCGCCGCCAAGAAGAAGCCGGCACCCAAGAAGGCCGCCGCCCCCGCCAAGGCGAAGGCACCCAAAGCCAAGAAGACAGCCAAGCCCCCAACAAAGAAACCTAAAGCGCCTAAACCCAAGAAGGCCGCAGCTACACCCAAGTCTAAGCCGGCAGCCAAGAAAGCTTCCGCCGCTAAGAAGTAAGCTACGGTCGCGTTCGCGTTACACCGGCGACGACGACGACGGTGACGGCGACGACAGCGGCGCAGACCACCATCACCAACAGCAACAACAACAACAACAACAACCACCAGTGTGCAGAAGACAATCTCAATGGTGTATTTGTGAATGTGTGTACGTACGTCTGTGTGTTACATGTCACTATATACCTACGTCGTTGTTGTTACGCGTCTGTCTATCTATCGTCCCCGGGAACAAGGGTGCGGAACACCGCTCGACGCGTCTCGACCGGCGATTCATCGGATGCAGCAAGCCAGCCAGCAGCAGCAACCGAAGAAACCAAGGCGGCACCGAGATGCTTAGCGCGCGTGCCACGCGCTCTCGATCGCAGCGCTCTCCCGAGCGCACACCAAAAAGCCCTTTTCAGGGCTAACAATACTTTCATGAATATGAACAATATTCGTTTCTATTATACAGAGAGTCTAAAACGTTCAAAAAAAAAAAAAAAAAATATAACTCTAGTGCGAGCACCTATAACCTACCTACCTACCTACCTACCTACCTGCCTACGCACAGAACACAAGAAATTACTCGCACAATAATTATCTACTTATGTACCTACCTGTTATACATGACATGCACGAAAGAACAAAAAGACGAAAAACAAATATAAATCTATCTTACAGGTTACCTAGGTACACATACCCGTTCTGTTAGCTGCACGCACGCACAAATTATTATTACTTGCACTGTTTACAAACGTTACATACTACGTAAACACACACACACACACGTCACTATCTATTATTAAACTACACTTCTTTCTTTCAAGCACTAGGTACGCGACGACAATTTTCTGCCCGACTGTAATACCTGCCTACCTACCTACCTACCTACCTACCTACCTACCTACCTACCTACCTACCTACCTACCTTTTCAAATAAGAATTTCTCTAGACGTGCATAATATAATAATTTTATTGTGAGTAGGTAAATAGTGCAGCGTGTTGTTCGTATATTTTGAGCGCGCGCGCGCGCGCCTGCGCGTTCAGCGATTTGGTTTCGTTGGCTGTGTTACCCCTACCACTGCAACAGCCACGCGGCGCGCATATATATAAACCGGACTATAGACGCGGAGCGTATCAAAAAAACCGGACTATAGCACGCGAAGCCTGCGCCCGACGCTCGCTCGTGACGGTCGTGCTGCTCCGCTGCTCGCCTGCCACCGTGATCCCCGTGCGCCCGCCTACGTCTCGCTTGTCGTGACGTCATCACTCTGGTCCGAGGTTGCCTTTTTCAAGGCTAACTGACGACATCTATTTCTTTGAGAGTTTCTCTCAAAAAACGTACGTGCCCCTTCTGGGAAAATCCACATTTCTTGTGGTACCTGGAAGGAAACCAAACGGTGATAACGACTCCAGGTGGTGAGGACCCGACTCACCTACCTAGTCCCTTCAGGACTCGGTAAAAGTCGGAAGGGTGTTGGATCCGCGGCCTTGGGGGATCTCCTAGTCGCGCCCAACACTTAACCCCGCTCTTTTCCAGCCTCTTCGGTCGGTCGAAAGACTCTCTCGGGGGTCTTTCGATCCATAGGGACCCGCTGCACATTAAGATTGGCAGCGGGATTGCAAGCTTAGGGCTCACCCTAGGTACACATCCTCCCTGTCTTTACCCGACAGGGAGGGATTCACTCACCCCCGGGCACTCCCACCCGGGGACGTAGGGTTATTAGGGCCGTTAGGCTGTTAGGACATATAGGTCCCCCCCCTCTCCCCCCCACCCAATGTTCTCCCCAACATGGGTTTAGACGAGATTCTTCTGAACCTCGTCATCGAGCTCCTGAAGGGACACCCCGACCAGGAGCTCGTCTCTCGGGTTAGGGACAAGCTAAACAGCCTGCCCAAACCCTCCTCTTCCTCCCGACCCGAGCCCCCTCAGGGCACTAGGACCTCCCTGGACTCCACGGAGTCCATTAGAGACATCCTCCGGAGCATAAGCTCCCAGCCCCCCCAGAACCCTCCCCCCGCCCCCTCTCAGGACATCACAGATTTCTGTGATGCCTTAGACCCCACAAGCCCTCCCGCTCCAGAGCAGGCCTCGGCTTCCCCCCCGCCCCCCATGGACTACGAGTCTGATCCGGGCTCGATCTCCTCCTCTTCCTCTTCTTCCTCTTCTGACGAACCGGGCTTCACCACGGTGGCCCACAAGAGGAGGAAGAAGAACGCGGTTGAGTCCGCCCCTAAGGCAAGAAAGACAGTCGGTTCAGCTGTCTCTTCTCCCGTCCAAACTCCAGCTGGCACCCCCCAGCAATCTAGCCGCCCCCCTAGCCCGATGGCTACCTCCTCCGCGGCCCCCCCTGTCCCTCCCCATAATAAGACCCCTCCCCCCCTCTTCATACACGAAGCGGACCAGTGGGACGAGATCTCCAAGGCGTGCAATGCACGCCTGATCCGCTTCACTCACGCCCGGGCCATCAACCAGGGCGTGAAGGTCCAGGTCCCCACCCCCAACGATTACAGGGAGTTGCACAAACTCCTCGTTGCCAGGAAGGTCCCCTTCCACTCCTACGCGTTCCAAGAGGAGCGCCAAACTCGTGTTGTCGTGAGGAACATTCCTCTCGGCATCCGAGTTAGCGAGGTCACCGAGGACCTCAAATCCCAAAACATCCCGGTCGCTGCGGTTTACCGCATGCACCGCCGTGGGGGAGCACCATATAACATGGTGCTCATAGTCTGTGACCCCTCCCCGGAGAAATACCACCCGATATTTAATGTCTCCAGAATCTGCTCCCTGGAGGGATTAAAAATAGAAAAACCCCGCCGTAGTGGCATCATTGGTCAGTGTCACAACTGCCAGCTCTACGGCCATTCTCAGCGCAATTGCTTCGGCAAACCGCGCTGCGTCAAGTGCTTGGGCGACCACGGCACCTCTGACTGCACCCGTCCCAAGGACCGTTCCCAATGCTCAGAGCCCCCGAGCTGCGTCCTCTGCGGTGAAACTGGGCACCCGGCTAACTACCGCGGTTGTCCCAGGGCACCAAAATCCTCCGTCCCCAAGCTGGCGAAGCGTGACAACGCCCGCCAGCAAAGGGAAGCCCCCTCTCAGCCCCCAGTGGCCTTATGCCCTCAGCGTCCCAGCCCCTGGAACGCACTCAATCACCTGGCCCATTTTCCGGCCTTGCGACCCTCCCCCCCTCAAGGCACCCAGGCCCCAGTGACCACCCCGGTCCCTGTGGCCTCGGAGCCCTCCCCGGTCATTCCGGCCCTCATGGACGTAGCCGTTCCACCTTTCTCCCGGCCTACTACGACCACCAAGGCACCTGCCCCTCAGGCAATTGCCCCTCCCCCCCGTCCCATGGCTGCTCCGGAAGCTAATGCGTCAGGTATGACCATCAGCATCTCCAGAGCCTACTACAGGGCCTACTGCTCCCCCAGAGCTCTGGAGTTCGACCGAGCTCTAAAGGCCGCCCCCTTCTCCGAATCTGGTGCCGTGTGCAACCAGTATCCGGACATTATTGAATACATCGCCTTATTCGAACATCTCCATGGATAAGACGATGTACACGAGTAGAACCAAACCGAAAGCCCTCCGGATAGGGTATTTCAACGCAAATGGCCTCCCTGGCCAACGTGATGAGATCGCCACTTTCCTCCGCGACCATCACTTAGATGTCCTTCTAGTCCAAGAGACCTTCCTTAAACCCTATCATCGGGATCCTAAAATTGCCAACTATCGCTTAGTTCGCAATGATAGGACCCGTGGTCATAAGGGAGGCACTCTCATCTATTATAAAACGTCCCTCTACTGCATCCCTATGGATCCCCCCCCTCTTACCGAGTTTGAGGTCTCTGTCTGTCGGCTAGGCATGACAGGCCACCAACCCATCACGGTCATCTCGGCTTATGTCCCACCCCACTCTGATCCTGACCCCACACCCGTGAGAAATGACCTCTCAATCCTCCTCGGCCTGAGTGGCTCTGTCCTCCTGGCAGGCGATCTCAATGCCAAACACCCCTCCTGGAATAGCTACACGACCAACGCCAGAGGCAAGGCCGTGTTTGAGCTATGCAGTCCCCTCAACTTTGATGTCATCGCACCGATGCATCCTACCCACTTCCCTCATGTCCCTAACCACCGACCCGACGTACTCGACATCGCTCTCCTCAAGAATGTCAACTTACGTTTGCATTCTGTGGAGGCGTTGGACGAGCTCAACTCGGACCATCGGCCCGTAATCCTGGAGCTCGCTCCCAGATACGGGCCCATGGACCCCGCCCAACCTCCTCCCTCCCGAGTGGTCACTGACTGGCGCAAAGTAAGCGAAAAACTGAAATGCACCACGTCAGCCCACTTGGACAAGATCCCTGACCACATCGAGTCAGTTGCCGACACGACGGCCGCGATCGACTCATTCACGGATCACGTCCAATCCGTCCTGAACGAATGTTCAAGGGAGGTTCCGGTGATGAATGATCATCGCTGGAAACTCCCGGACGATGTGCGTGAACTGTTGACTGAGAAGAACGCGGCCGTCCGTGCCTACAGCGCTTTTCCCTGTGCTAGTAACAAAGCTTTCATGCGCTACTTACAGCGTAAAGTAAGTAAACGCATCAAAAAGCTGCGTGACAAGAGATGGGAAGAGATGCTAGGCGACCTCGAACCCAACCATCACGCATTCTGGGAGCTTCAGAGGAAGTTGCGCGCCTCTGAGGTCACCACCATGCCTCCCCTCACCCGCCCCGATAACTCCGTCGCCTTCGACGACGATGAGAAAGCCGAATGCCTGGCCGACAGTCTAGAGTCCCAGTGTTCCCCGAGCTCGAACCCAGTCGATCCGGCTCACCTCGCTGAGGTCGATGCCGAGGTCGAACGTAGGACCTCCCTCCCTCCTGTTGAGGACCCCGATGACCCTCTCCCCCCCATCACTCCTGACGAGGTGGAGGAGATCATTGGAAATCTCAAACCCAGGAAAGCTCCTGGGGCTGACGGAATCCACAACAGGGTATTCTCTCTCTTCCCCGAAACCCTCATCATGTTGATGACCGCCATCTTCAATGGCGCTCTGTCCAACAACATGTTTCCGCAACAGTGGAAAGAGGCCACCGTTATCGGTATTCCCAAACCGGGCAAGCCCAAGTCCTCCCCGTCCTCCTACCGCCCCATCAGTCTGCTCAGCGCCCTCGGCAAAATCTACGAGAGGCTTATTTACAAGCGTCTCAAAGACTATGCCGAACGCAAGAGCCTCATTCCCAACGAGCAGTTTGGCTTTAGAGCCAATCACTCGTGCGTCCAACAGGTTTACCGCATCGTTGAGCACATTAGTGGAAAATTCCAACGTGGTCAAATGACGGGAGCCCTGTTCTTCGATATAGCGAAAGCATTCGACAAGGTCTGGCACAACGGTCTGCTATACAAGTTATACCAGCTCGGTGTGCCAGATCGTCTCGTGCTCATCTTACGAGACTATATGTCGAATCGCACCTTTCGGTATCGCATCGAAGGGGCGCTCTCCTCCCCCCACCCTGTCCGAGCAGGCGTACCGCAAGGCGGCGTGCTCTCCCCCCTTATTTTCACGCTATTCACTAGCGATATTCCCACCAAACAAAAGTCGCAGTTAGCACTTTTCGCGGATGACACGGCCATTTACTATTCTGGAAAGAATAGTAAAGCCATAGCTCGTATCCTTCAAAAGTCCGCCAACGCCCTAGGCGAATGGTTTCGGAAATGGAGATTCGAGGTCAACCCCGAAAAAAGCCAGGCGGTCTTGTTCTTCAAGCCGCATAAAAAGACCCCCCCGACCCCCAGTCCGATCACGATGTTCGGTAAGCCGATCCCTTGGGAGAAGCGAGCCAAATATCTAGGTGTGATCCTCGACCAAAGACTATCGTTCCGTGAGCACATAAAGTCGGTACGTTCGCGTGCCGCTTTCGCTCTCAGTAGGCTCCACTCTATGCTGAATGCACGCAGCAAACTTTCCCTCAAATGCAAACTGCGCATTTACACCACGTGCATTCGCCCGATCATGACCTATGCGTGTGCCACTTTCGCGCACGCAAAGTCGCATCATATCCATAGGTTGCAAACCCTCCAGAATCGTTTTCTCCGAAAGATCACGGGTGCCCCTTGGTTCGTTCGGAACGATCGTCTCCACATTGACCTTAAAATCCCGACTATTCAGCAATTCATGAAACGCCTTACAAAGCGTTTCATCGAAACTGCTGAAAAGCACTCCAACCCCTTTATCGCATCGGCCACCCGATACGCTCCCTCCTCCATCAGTAGGATTCGCCGCCCCCGCCACACCCTAGTCGAACCAGACGACCCCATCACCCTGTTTCAAGAGAGCTGTAGGGACACCAGTACTCTTCGCAAACACACACACAGACCGCCGCGGACCGCCATTTTCCGGCCTCGCCGTCGAGGCCCATCGCGACGACCCAGTAATGATGTTACTCCCCGTCTTTTGCAAAACGAGCCAGCCCGCGAAGCTGAGCCAGTAGTTGTAAACTCCCCAAATAATGGAATCATGACCCAGCCTGTCCCTTGCTGTCCTCCCCAAAACGATGCCGCTGAGCCGAGGCCCGTACCCCACAGGGGGTGCCCCCAGCGAGCGGAGTTGTAGTTTGTAGTATTTTTTGTTGCCTTGGCTGGGGGCCTTAAATTCATTTGAGGCCACCACAGGATAGACCGGTTCAGCAGTCTCCGTCCCTCAGATGGGGTGAACTGCGAGTGGCCCGACCGAAAAAAAAAAAAAAAAAAAAAAAAAACGCGGAGCGTATTCACTGTTTAGATTGTCTCGGCGCGCGCACTGACGTACGCGTGTTTCGTTATTTTCGCGAGTTACTCTACAAACTTACCTCTCAACCATGTCTGGTCGCGGTAAAGGTGGCAAAGTCAAGGGAAAGGCAAAGTCCCGTTCCAACCGTGCTGGTCTTCAGTTTCCCGTGGGGCGTATCCACAGGCTGCTGCGTAACGGAAACTACGCCGAGCGTGTGGGTGCCGGCGCGCCCGTCTACTTGGCCGCCGTCATGGAGTACCTAGCCGCTGAGGTCCTAGAGTTGGCCGGCAACGCCGCGAGGGACAACAAGAAGACCAGGATCATCCCGCGTCATCTTCAATTGGCCATCCGCAACGACGAGGAGCTTAACAAGCTGCTCTCCGGTGTGACGATCGCCCAAGGTGGTGTGCTGCCGAACATCCAGGCCGTGCTACTGCCCAAGAAGACCGAGAAGAAGGCTTAAACGTCGGTCCTCTTCGCGCACACATACACAGCCGGTGCTTCGCAGCGAGTGCTGCTCGGCACGCGTACTTCGATATAATATCTATGAACGTACATAATATGTATTATGTCGGTTGCGCGATGCTATTCGCTCGTATGCATTCAGAACAAAAGGCCCTTTTCAGGGCCACAATATGATTCGTCAAATATAAACCAAAGACAGTTTCTTTAACGGTGTCGTCGTAAAGCGAAACGTATCTACGTACGTACGTACGTACGTACGTACCTACCTACCTTCCTTCCTTCCTTCCTACCTACCTACCTACCTACCTACCTACAAGTCGTGTACATTTTGATGACCTGATGTGTACCAGAAGACTACCTACGTGATGCAAACAAAAACCTATAGGCATGTATGTATTTTTGTGTCGCTACTATTGAAATGTGACGTTAACATGATGACAGAGAATAATATCTAAACAATATCACCGAACTGGCGGTGAAATTAGGTTTGAAACGATATACCTATACCCACTATAGCCCCATAAGTATAGCATCTACCTATTATGATAATATTCAATTTTAGTTAAATAATTGATACGTAAACCAATGTACCTACCTAAGTGGTTAATTATAAAACGGAAAGAAAGAAAAAAAAAAAAACAGAATTAACTACTCGTTTAAATTATGTATTACTACATATTAATTATTTTCAATAATATTATTTACTACAAACGCAAGCGTCTATCCCCCCCCCCCCTCCCCCTCTGCCTGCCTCCCGAGTAAACCCCTCTCCCCGCGCGCGATCTACACTCTAGCTAAGGAGCGATGCGATTGGTCCGCCGCTACGTCGACCACGCCGCGAACGTGTACCGCGACCCATGATATAAATACGACTTGTGGAAAATTTTGTGGATCACACTGCGACTGAACTCCGTTTCGGTAGCACGCGTATTACTATAATATATCATCATGCCGCCCAAGACAAGTGGTAAAGCCGCCAAGAAGTCTGGCAAAGCCCAGAAGAACATCTCCAAGACCGACAAGAAGAAGAAGAAGCACAAGAGGAAGGAGAGTTACGCCATCTACATCTACAAGGTCCTGAAGCAGGTGCACCCCGACACCGGTATCTCCAGCAAGGCCATGTCCATCATGAACTCGTTCGTGAACGACATCTTCGAGCGTATCGCCGCCGAAGCTTCCCGCCTCGCCCACTACAACAAGAGGTCGACCATCACGTCCAGGGAGGTGCAGACGTCCGTCAGGCTCCTGCTGCCCGGAGAGCTCGCCAAGCACGCCGTCAGTGAAGGCACCAAGGCCGTCACCAAATACACCAGCTCCAAGTGAGCGGTCGGCTGCTAACAAGAGCGAACCGCGTCTCGACGCCGCCTCGTCGTGTGTGTGTGAAAAGTGCGTAACTCCGGTGCGAATGTGTTCGTGTGTCTTGTGTCATAGTGGTGCGTGTTAATCGTGTGAGCTACTACTTACTCGCACGATGCACGTATCGCGGACTCGAACCACGACACAGACGTGTCTGGACGCGCGCTCTCCCAACACCACCCACCGCAGGATGGCGGGAGAAACAACAAAAGGCCCTTTTCAGGGCCACAAATATGTTCATGTGATGATAATATTCACGTTTCTTTAATTTGAATAGTCAAAACGTTACCTATAAGTACCTAACGATATTACTCGAATTATATACCTACACCTATTACAATAACAACATGAATTGAATTATTGTTGTTGGAGGTACCTACCTAATAGCAATACACGATACATTACACACACAAAGTATTTACCTGCTTAATACGTAGGTAGTTATAAGGAAGAAAAGGAGTTGCAACATTTGAAAAGGAGTTGCAACGGAACACGATGCATAATAATTACGCATGCGCACAAGCAACACCAAAGTAACCTAGAAGAGCTAATTACTCGTACCTAGTTAGTTAGGCTGCACTATTATTAGGTAATTTATTAGCGAATAATAAAAATGACTCGGTACGGCTCTCGATACATGTATACATACCTAGTCCTACTTAACTAAGTACCTACTTTGTTAAAATTTTCAACATGATTGTAGTACTTTTACACAGGTCTGGACACGACGAAATAATGGAAAACGCTTGTCCTTTCGATTGATATTATATATTTTTAGAAGAATAAGAAAATTTTACGATTGAACACGTGTTTTCTAATACCTATTTTTCTTGAATTTGTCCGAAATTTTTGTTTCTTTCTCAGCCAAAGTTTTGTTGTGTGTTAGTTCGTTGTGCGAAAGGGGGCGCGCGTGCGCCTCGTGTCAGCTACGATGCTACGGGTATAAATACGGGCGACACAAGCGAAGCCTGTTTTATTCACTCTCGTACGTTCGTTGCGTGTAGTTCCGCGCGTCCGTTTCGTTTTGTGTTTATTTTATTCGCGTTATCCTCCCGTTCCGTGTTTACAATGGCGCGTACTAAGCAGACCGCTCGTAAATCCACCGGTGGTAAGGCACCGAGGAAACAGCTCGCCACCAAGGCCGCGCGTAAGAGCGCACCGGCCACCGGAGGCGTTAAGAAGCCCCATCGTTACAGGCCCGGAACCGTGGCTCTCCGTGAGATCCGTCGTTACCAGAAGAGTACCGAGCTGCTGATCCGCAAGCTTCCGTTCCAGCGTCTCGTGCGTGAGATCGCTCAGGACTTCAAGACCGATCTCCGTTTCCAGAGCTCCGCCGTCATGGCGCTGCAGGAGGCCAGCGAAGCTTACCTGGTCGGTCTATTCGAAGACACCAACCTGTGCGCGATTCACGCTAAGCGCGTCACCATCATGCCCAAGGACATCCAGTTGGCGCGCAGGATCAGAGGCGAACGCGCTTAAACTGTGCAACTTCTGCTGCAACGGCACAAGTCGCAAGCACGGACACGCCTCGTCGTCGTGTTTCCGTCTGTGACTGTGCGCGTTCACATAAAAGGCCCTTTTCAGGGCCACATATGTATCTGATTGTTATATGTTTCTTTCTATCAGAATGTCGAAAAAGAAAAAAAAAAAACGTTACCCACCACACACATTTATAATTTATATGATACCTATCTACAAATGACGACAAAAATCCAATTAAGTACGAACTAGGTACTTACTTATTTACACTACCTATACCTACACATTATTATAATACCATAGAAGTGAGTACCTACCTACTTAAGTGCTACTCTTGACTGCTCTTCTATACGTATGTATCAGAGACGATGAGTCTTTCATATTGCTATGAGCGCGGCTCTACCCCAGTACCTATTTGCATGATTTAAGTTACCATACCAATCTCGATCAAAATATCACTTTCTCATTATGTTTAGAACAGTTAGGGATCGTTATGATGTATACCTACTTTTCATTTACTTACTTACTTACTTACCTACCTACCTACCTACCTACATTTTTTTTTTTTTTTTTTTTTTTTTAAAGCAGTACCTACCTACCTACCTACCTACCTACCTACCTACCTACCTAAGTAAAGTTCTGAAAATTTTATTATTTTATTCGAATGCGCTTGACGAAAACTCCATGCTTAGAACAAATCGGGCAACCGACCAATCAACGACTAGCATCGTCTCACCTCTCCCCGCGCTCCGACGGCACCACTTCACCCGCCCGCTGAGCTCCGCTCACGGTATATATATAAGAGAGACAAAATTTTGTGAAAACTCCACAGTCGTCCGCGTTGTTCGTGAGCGCCGCACGCCCGTGCCGAGTGTTATTTGTCGTGAATTATTTTGGAAGCCTATCCAAGCTTAGAAGATGACCGGTCGCGGTAAGGGAGGAAAGGGTCTGGGAAAAGGAGGAGCCAAGCGTCACAGGAAAGTACTTCGTGATAACATCCAGGGTATCACGAAGCCCGCCATCCGTCGTCTGGCTCGCAGAGGCGGCGTGAAACGTATCTCCGGTCTGATCTACGAGGAGACTCGCGGTGTGCTTAAAGTGTTCCTCGAGAACGTCATCCGCGATGCCGTCACCTACACCGAGCACGCCAAGAGGAAGACCGTCACCGCCATGGACGTCGTCTACGCTCTGAAGCGCCAGGGTCGTACCCTGTACGGTTTCGGCGGTTAAACTCATCCGGTTTGCCGGTCGTTGCCCGTATGCGCCGCGCAACCAGCTGCTCTACGTACTGTGCGTGTGTGGTGGACAATCATACCGTTGTTCGATCATACGTGTACGTATGTAGATGCGCACATCAAAAAAGGCCCTTTTCAGGGCCGCATATGATTCGATATAATAAATGTGTTTCTTCAATGGAATTGTCTGAAAAAACGAACCAACAAACTGCATTTTGTGCGCCACTGCGCCTATGTAGGTACCTATTTTGAAGTGGAACGGTAATATAATAATACTTGTTATAACATGTATATAATTATATATTTTAATATCCAGTAGGCATCACATGAGTACATAGAATACATACTTAAAAAAAAATTAAATAGTATTAAGTAGGTACAGGTCTATTTAAACACATCAACTTGTTTACCTTAGGTACTTATAGTTAAAACGTTCTCGTCCGCTCGCCGTCCGTCACACTCACACGTAGACACAGCTCAGCTGAAGGATCGCCTGAAATTGATAAATGAAATAGAAACATTATTAAACTATGTCCTATTTAGAAGGGCAATTACAAGTACCTACAGATCATCAACTATTACACATTGACTGATTCGCCTTTAATTACTTACATATTGTTAGTTAACTGCGCCACGCACGATGTTGTCGCTCTCAGCAGAAGGGTCCTGTACCTGAAATTGATATACAAATAAAATATTAAACTAGGTATATAGGTAATAACGTCCACCAATACGACCTATGCACGATGTACGACGTCTAGCTAGGTAGGTAGGTACATATAATGTATACGTAGCGTTCATGTCGCATTTTTTTTTTTTGTTTATGCATTATCATAGACTAGTTATTTTATGTAGGTAGGTAGGTATATATATAAAACAAACAAATAAGCCCAACGCGTGTAAAACACGAGAAATCGTATCAAGAGAATGCGCTAGGTACCTACGAGGTTTTGGTAGCTGTACAGCTACCGAGCGGGGACTGTACTGCTGTGTGGTGGTGGCGGCGCGCGGCGCCGCCGACCGTCATCAGCGTGTCCGCCGCGTCTTTTGTCGTTTTACACCTTATTCGATACAGTTTCTGATGCGATAATCCCGATCAGTACACTGTTTGCTAGTCGAAGGGCATTCTAGTGTTTCGATATTAGTATATTAATAGGTTGCACGTCCTGGACGGAGTCGTCCGTCCTTAACAGTTCGGCGGTCGCGGTGTTTTACGACGGTTCACTCTTACCTCGATAATACCTTCGCGAGGCCGTCCCATATCGACGAATTGTTGTCGCCGCACAAGCTCGATATCCTCTCCGTCGACGCGTCGACCTTAATCGCCATCAAACATCGTTTTTATAGAGAAAATAACGTTTTGAACTCGACCCGACCTTAGCATCGTACGCAGTCGTCGAATTAAATCGCCGCCACCGCCGCAACGATCGCTTCACGCTCACACAATCACCTCTGCCTCGTCGTCAACTTCATGACTTATCCGAAAACGTAAACAACACCTACGCCCCGTTACGATTAACATTATTTTTATTTATTTTATTAGATACGTGTTAGTGAAAACTTTCAAGCGTTCATACGAGAAAACGTCTCGCGACATCACGGCGCTCGTTACGGTAAAGTTACGTCGTGCTTTAGTGTACGTATACGAAACTCGTGAAACCTATAAGTGGCGACATCTAAGTCTCCATTACTTAAACAGCTACTATTTTTGAGTGTACGTACGTTTGTGTGTGTTGTGAATAACTACCTACGAGATGGCAGACACCGCAGTTGCTACCGAGGCTCCGGCACCCGCTACCCCAGCGAAGAAGCAGGCGAGACAGGCCGGCGGCGGCGCCGCTAAGAAACCCAAAGCGAAGCCGACCCATCCCAAAACATCCGAGATGGTCAACAGCGCCATCAAGGAGATGAAAGAACGCAGCGGATCTTCCCTGCAGGCGATCAAGAAATACATCGCCGCGCAGTACAAGGTCGACGCGGAGAAATTGGCTCCTTTCATCAGGAAATATCTGAAGAGCGCCGTCGAATCTGGAGCGCTGATCCAGACCAAGGGCAAGGGTGCCTCCGGTTCGTTCAAACTCGAATCGAAGTCGGCCGCGTCGAAGAAGCCCGCCGGCGCCGCAGGCAAGGCCGCCAAAGCTCCCGCTGCGGCCGCGAAGACGAAGAAGGCGACCGCCTCGGCAGCTGGCGCCAAGACCAAGAAGGCGGCAGCCGCCGCCGCGTCCGCCGCTTCTCCTTCGAAAGCCAAGTCGACAGCCGCCGCCGCCGCAAAGGACAAGAAGGCGGCCGCCGCCAAGAAGAAGCCGGCACCCAAGAAGGCCGCCGCCCCCGCCAAGGCGAAGGCACCCAAAGCCAAGAAGACAGCCAAGCCCCCAACAAAGAAACCTAAAGCGCCTAAACCCAAGAAGGCCGCAGCTACACCCAAGTCTAAGCCGGCAGCCAAGAAAGCTTCCGCCGCTAAGAAGTAAGCTACGGTCGCGTTCGCGTTACACCGGCGACGACGACGACGGTGACGGCGACGACAGCGGCGCAGACCACCATCACCAACAGCAACAACAACAACAACAACAACCACCAGTGTGCAGAAGACAATCTCAATGGTGTATTTGTGAATGTGTGTACGTACGTCTGTGTGTTACATGTCACTATATACCTACGTCGTTGTTGTTACGCGTCTGTCTATCTATCGTCCCCGGGAACAAGGGTGCGGAACACCGCTCGACGCGTCTCGACCGGCGATTCATCGGATGCAGCAAGCCAGCCAGCAGCAGCAACCGAAGAAACCAAGGCGGCACCGAGATGCTTAGCGCGCGTGCCACGCGCTCTCGATCGCAGCGCTCTCCCGAGCGCACACCAAAAAGCCCTTTTCAGGGCTAACAATACTTTCATGAATATGAACAATATTCGTTTCTATTATACAGAGAGTCTAAAACGTTCAAAAAAAAAAAAAAAAAATATAACTCTAGTGCGAGCACCTATAACCTACCTACCTACCTACCTACCTACCTGCCTACGCACAGAACACAAGAAATTACTCGCACAATAATTATCTACTTATGTACCTACCTGTTATACATGACATGCACGAAAGAACAAAAAGACGAAAAACAAATATAAATCTATCTTACAGGTTACCTAGGTACACATACCCGTTCTGTTAGCTGCACGCACGCACAAATTATTATTACTTGCACTGTTTACAAACGTTACATACTACGTAAACACACACACACACACGTCACTATCTATTATTAAACTACACTTCTTTCTTTCAAGCACTAGGTACGCGACGACAATTTTCTGCCCGACTGTAATACCTGCCTACCTACCTACCTACCTACCTACCTACCTACCTACCTACCTACCTACCTACCTACCTTTTCAAATAAGAATTTCTCTAGACGTGCATAATATAATAATTTTATTGTGAGTAGGTAAATAGTGCAGCGTGTTGTTCGTATATTTTGAGCGCGCGCGCGCGCGCCTGCGCGTTCAGCGATTTGGTTTCGTTGGCTGTGTTACCCCTACCACTGCAACAGCCACGCGGCGCGCATATATATAAACCGGACTATAGACGCGGAGCGTATTCACTGTTTAGATTGTCTCGGCGCGCGCACTGACGTACGCGTGTTTCGTTATTTTCGCGAGTTACTCTACAAACTTACCTCTCAACCATGTCTGGTCGCGGTAAAGGTGGCAAAGTCAAGGGAAAGGCAAAGTCCCGTTCCAACCGTGCTGGTCTTCAGTTTCCCGTGGGGCGTATCCACAGGCTGCTGCGTAACGGAAACTACGCCGAGCGTGTGGGTGCCGGCGCGCCCGTCTACTTGGCCGCCGTCATGGAGTACCTAGCCGCTGAGGTCCTAGAGTTGGCCGGCAACGCCGCGAGGGACAACAAGAAGACCAGGATCATCCCGCGTCATCTTCAATTGGCCATCCGCAACGACGAGGAGCTTAACAAGCTGCTCTCCGGTGTGACGATCGCCCAAGGTGGTGTGCTGCCGAACATCCAGGCCGTGCTACTGCCCAAGAAGACCGAGAAGAAGGCTTAAACGTCGGTCCTCTTCGCGCACACATACACAGCCGGTGCTTCGCAGCGAGTGCTGCTCGGCACGCGTACTTCGATATAATATCTATGAACGTACATAATATGTATTATGTCGGTTGCGCGATGCTATTCGCTCGTATGCATTCAGAACAAAAGGCCCTTTTCAGGGCCACAATATGATTCGTCAAATATAAACCAAAGACAGTTTCTTTAACGGTGTCGTCGTAAAGCGAAACGTATCTACGTACGTACGTACGTACGTACGTACCTACCTACCTTCCTTCCTTCCTTCCTACCTACCTACCTACCTACCTACCTACAAGTCGTGTACATTTTGATGACCTGATGTGTACCAGAAGACTACCTACGTGATGCAAACAAAAACCTATAGGCATGTATGTATTTTTGTGTCGCTACTATTGAAATGTGACGTTAACATGATGACAGAGAATAATATCTAAACAATATCACCGAACTGGCGGTGAAATTAGGTTTGAAACGATATACCTATACCCACTATAGCCCCATAAGTATAGCATCTACCTATTATGATAATATTCAATTTTAGTTAAATAATTGATACGTAAACCAATGTACCTACCTAAGTGGTTAATTATAAAACGGAAAGAAAGAAAAAAAAAAAAACAGAATTAACTACTCGTTTAAATTATGTATTACTACATATTAATTATTTTCAATAATATTATTTACTACAAACGCAAGCGTCTATCCCCCCCCCCCCTCCCCCTCTGCCTGCCTCCCGAGTAAACCCCTCTCCCCGCGCGCGATCTACACTCTAGCTAAGGAGCGATGCGATTGGTCCGCCGCTACGTCGACCACGCCGCGAACGTGTACCGCGACCCATGATATAAATACGACTTGTGGAAAATTTTGTGGATCACACTGCGACTGAACTCCGTTTCGGTAGCACGCGTATTACTATAATATATCATCATGCCGCCCAAGACAAGTGGTAAAGCCGCCAAGAAGTCTGGCAAAGCCCAGAAGAACATCTCCAAGACCGACAAGAAGAAGAAGAAGCACAAGAGGAAGGAGAGTTACGCCATCTACATCTACAAGGTCCTGAAGCAGGTGCACCCCGACACCGGTATCTCCAGCAAGGCCATGTCCATCATGAACTCGTTCGTGAACGACATCTTCGAGCGTATCGCCGCCGAAGCTTCCCGCCTCGCCCACTACAACAAGAGGTCGACCATCACGTCCAGGGAGGTGCAGACGTCCGTCAGGCTCCTGCTGCCCGGAGAGCTCGCCAAGCACGCCGTCAGTGAAGGCACCAAGGCCGTCACCAAATACACCAGCTCCAAGTGAGCGGTCGGCTGCTAACAAGAGCGAACCGCGTCTCGACGCCGCCTCGTCGTGTGTGTGTGAAAAGTGCGTAACTCCGGTGCGAATGTGTTCGTGTGTCTTGTGTCATAGTGGTGCGTGTTAATCGTGTGAGCTACTACTTACTCGCACGATGCACGTATCGCGGACTCGAACCACGACACAGACGTGTCTGGACGCGCGCTCTCCCAACACCACCCACCGCAGGATGGCGGGAGAAACAACAAAAGGCCCTTTTCAGGGCCACAAATATGTTCATGTGATGATAATATTCACGTTTCTTTAATTTGAATAGTCAAAACGTTACCTATAAGTACCTAACGATATTACTCGAATTATATACCTACACCTATTACAATAACAACATGAATTGAATTATTGTTGTTGGAGGTACCTACCTAATAGCAATACACGATACATTACACACACAAAGTATTTACCTGCTTAATACGTAGGTAGTTATAAGGAAGAAAAGGAGTTGCAACATTTGAAAAGGAGTTGCAACGGAACACGATGCATAATAATTACGCATGCGCACAAGCAACACCAAAGTAACCTAGAAGAGCTAATTACTCGTACCTAGTTAGTTAGGCTGCACTATTATTAGGTAATTTATTAGCGAATAATAAAAATGACTCGGTACGGCTCTCGATACATGTATACATACCTAGTCCTACTTAACTAAGTACCTACTTTGTTAAAATTTTCAACATGATTGTAGTACTTTTACACAGGTCTGGACACGACGAAATAATGGAAAACGCTTGTCCTTTCGATTGATATTATATATTTTTAGAAGAATAAGAAAATTTTACGATTGAACACGTGTTTTCTAATACCTATTTTTCTTGAATTTGTCCGAAATTTTTGTTTCTTTCTCAGCCAAAGTTTTGTTGTGTGTTAGTTCGTTGTGCGAAAGGGGGCGCGCGTGCGCCTCGTGTCAGCTACGATGCTACGGGTATAAATACGGGCGACACAAGCGAAGCCTGTTTTAGGATCGGCCAAGTTACCAGCGGAGTAGACGCGAAGACCGTTCTTTTCGCGCCTACCCACCGCTCGCTCGGACCGCGACTTCAACTACCCCACGACTGTGTAAACGGTTTTTCCGTTTGCACAGCCGCGGGGCCGTTATTCGAATTCAAGTGCGCACCTACCTACCCACTTCGGTCGCGTAAAGTAACTTTTTCTTTGTTCTTTGTTTCTTTGTTTTCGTCCAAATTTCTTTGTGCCGTCCACCGCCGACTTGACCATCGAGTCGGAGGTTTCTCAACAATGTTGGGAGCAGGCGCCCGCGGCCCCCCGGGCCGCGACGGCGCCCCTACTGAAGACCCACCACCGGAGATCCGACCGTCGCTGGGCCGGGTGGCATCGCTGCCGAACATCGGCAGGGCGCTGTCCGGCTCAGCGGCAGCAGCAGTGCGAAGACCACCCAGCACGGCAGCACCACCACCAGCACCAGTAAAGGTAGGCAAACCTGTTGCCGCACCGCCTACCCGCACGCCAACATCGCGCGCCTCCGCGCTCGACGCGCCCGCGAACTCTCGCAGCGCTGTGCCCCCGGCTCGCGTAACCGCTCAAGCCGCGCGCTCCGCTGCGCCGCAGGCACCCGCCGCGCGCCCTGGTGCTCCACAAGCGCGCACCTACGCGCAGACCGCGTCGCCCGCTTCGCCCGAAAAATGTGCGACTACCCGCACACCGCCAACCATGTCGCGCACCGCGTCAGCCGCGCCCCGCAGCTTGCTGGCGGGCGCAGCGGCACCGACCGCGCGCACCACAGCAACAACCACCCGTGACCCGCGCCTACAGAAGGGCACCGCGCGCCCCGCGACCCCTTCAGTACCTGCGTCACCAGCACCGCCGCGCGCCTCCGCCTACGATGCACCCGCGACCTTTTCGGCCCAGTCGTCGCGCGCGGGGTCGAACGTGTCCCTGGCGTCGATGGACGAGGCACGCTCCGCGCCATCGTCGCCCTCAACCGAAGAAGAAGAGATGGCATACGAGCTTCAGGAGACCCGAGCCCAGCGACGACGCAGGAGCACGGACGAGGAAGCCGAAGAGGAAGCTAAGCGGTACCGCCTCGACTCGCCGCGCCCGCACGCTTGCGAGCGCCAGTCGCAGGGTCAGAGTGCCGTGCCGCCGAGCTTCCCAACATCCGGAGATGACGGGGTAAGTCAAACCCAGAATACTACCCCCAACGCCAAGGCAGCCCCTACGGCTAAGCCCAAAAAGAAGCCGCGCTACCCTCCGCTGGTAGTGGAGAAGCTGCCGAACTGGGCCCAACATTTTAGGGCCCTCGCAGCCAAGCTGGGCCGGCCACCAAATGCTCGCCCCTTTGGTACAGGTGTCCGGTTCTCACCGGAAACCGAGGACGAGTACAGGCTGGTCCAGCGTTACTTGACCAGCCTGGAAAAAGAAGAAGGGATCAGCTGGTTTGCGTACTCACTGCCAGCGGACGTACACTTTAAGGTAGCGATACGGGGGCTGCCAGCTGACACAGATCCCCAGGAGATCGAGGAGGAGCTCCGCATCCAGGGGTACGAGCCAGAGTACGTGCGCCACATCAGGGCGCGCCAAGGCAGACCTGGCTGCGTATTCTTTGCCATATTGAAGCGGACGCCGGACGTGCGCCGCATCTACGACACCACCGTGTTTTTACTTATGCGGGGTGTCAGGATAGAGGCATGGCGGGGCAAACGTGGGCCCGCTCAGTGCCACAGGTGCCAAAAATTTAGGCACTCGTCACACCAGTGTCACCGACCGCTCGCTTGCGTCCGATGCGGAGAGGGGCACGCAGCTCGAGACTGCCCACGCCCACGGGAAGAGCCCGCCACCTGCGCTAACTGCGGGGGCGCGCACCCAGCGTGCTACGTCAGCTGCCCGGTTTTCCAGAGGGAAATTCGGAACAAGCGAGCGGGGACTGTCGCCATATCATCGACAACAGCACCGCGCCGCCAAACCAACGCTGATGGTCCTCAAGGTGAGACACAAGGCGGCGCGTCATTAATGGCGGCAGCCAACGGGCCCACCAACCGAGACGGAGCTCCCACAAACGGAGGGAGAAGGAAAAAGGGCAAGAGGGGAGGTAAAGGCAGGAAGCCCAAAACCTCCCCCGCAACCCAAGAAACCACCAACAACCCAGAAGCAGTCCCTGCCAACAATAAAATAGCGCAGACAACAACAAACAAGAAAACAACGACAGGTGGCGCCACCAACACAGGACTGGAGCGCCCCCTGCCGGAATCTACTCTAAATGCCGGCAAAATTACCGGCGCTGGCGTCGCCAGCGGCAAACCGGCGAACCAAGGCGCCAACCATACTAACCAAGACTTCACAGCCTGCGCTATTAAACTACTGATGCGACTGCTTACAGCAATTAGGCAGGGACAAGACGCAGGGCAAGTCATCCTCGACGGCCTTACTGAGCTTCTCGCTCTTTATGGCTAGGCCGTTGAGGATACTTCACTGGAATGCCCGCGGCCTTAGGGAAAAGGTCGCCTCCCTCCGTCACCTCCTGAGGGATCAGGATATCGACGTGGCGCTCATAAACGAGACACACCTGGGACCCGAAGATAGGGCTAGGTTCCCGGGGTATCTCGTTTACAGGAAGGACGAACGGTCGGCACTAAACGTCAGATACCGCGGTCTGGCGGTTCTGGTGAAACGGAGAGTCGTCCACCAAGAGCTCCCCCCGACGTCACTGCAAACCATGTACGCGCTGGGTGTTCAACTACACATGGCCGGCGAGGACATTAAGATTTACGCAGCTTACAAACCGCCCGCAACTCACTTCGACCTGTCAGAGTTGCGGGCCATACTTCTCAACCCAAATGCCACCATCCTCGCCGGGGATTTCAATTGTAAACACCCAGCGTGGAACTCTCACAACATGAATACCGGGGGGAGCCGGCTCTTCGCGGACGCTGAGGCCTTCGGCTACACAGTGTCCGGCCCTGAAGCACCCACCCACTACCCGGACAACACCAACCACATGCCAGACGTGCTGGACATTGTGGTCCACCGAGGGCTTAACTGCCAGATCGCCCAACAAGTGATTGACGACGAGTTACAGTCGGACCACCATCCTGTGCTCGTCGTCCTATCGGGAATGCCGACCCGACTGAAGCCACCAGCGCCACGTCGATCACTGGACTGGACCAAATTTGCAGGAAAGGTTGAGACCACTACACCAACTCGGCCCATAAACACCGCCGCCGACGTCGACTCACTGGCGGACGACATCACTGCTTGCGTAAAACGCGCCTTGGAAGAGGCGACAACTACGCCACTGGCGGAGGGGAGAGGGCTACAGCCGCCCCTCCCACCGCAGTTACGCCACTTGGTCGCCGAGAAGAGGCGCCTACGCAAGCAGTGGCAACAAACGCGCTGCCCAACACTAAAAGCGCGACTTAACCGACTCGCGGAGAGGGTCAAGGCCGAGTTGAACGCAGTGGCCGCCGCGAACTGGGAGGAACGCATCGACGCCGCCGTCGGCAACTGGTCGTCTGTGCACCAGTTATGCCGACAACTCACAAACACCCCAGCTCCGGTGCGCCCGCTGCTTGGAAGCGACGGGGCGCTCAAGTACGTAGCAGAGGACCGCGCGGAGGTCTTCGCAGAGCACCTGGAGCGTCAGTTCTGCCCGAACCCGACCACTCAGCACGCGCATGTCGCAGCGGTTGAGAAACACCTTGGGGACTACTTCGCCACGCCGATAGCGCCCGAGGAGGACGCCATCTTTTTCTCGCCGGGCGCAGTCAGACGCGCCATCCTACGCACGAAGCCACGCAAGGCCCCCGGTGCCGACGGTATCACCAACGCAGCGCTGCGCCACCTGCCGCACCGTATGGTCGCGGCCTTGGCGCGCCTGTTTTCGGGGATACTGCGCACGGGGGTCTTCCCCACCGCCTGGAAGGAGGGGCGCGTCATTATGCTGCCCAAGGCGAGAAAGAACGTTCTGAAGCCGGAGAGCTATCGGCCGATCACTCTGCTGCCCACCATCTCCAAGGTGTTCGAATCACTCCTGCTGCGACACCTACAGCCCCACATCGCACCAAGACCAGAACAATTCGGGTTTCGGGCGGAGCACAGCACGACGCTCCAACTGTCGAGGGTACTGCACCTGCTGTCATCAACAATGAACAAGAAGGAGTACGCGGTTGCAGTATTCCTCGACATGGAGAAGGCCTTCGACCGCGTGTGGCACGACGGCCTCACATACAAACTGGCCACCTCAGATGCGCCCCGCCGCATCGTAAAAGTGGTCCAATCTTTCCTTGCCAACAGGAGTTTCCGAGTGGTGGTCGACGGCGCGCTGTCCTCCCCCCGCCCTGTACGAGCGGGCGTGCCGCAGGGCAGCTGCGTGTCGCCGGCGTGTTACTCACGTTACACCGACGACATTCCAACTACGCCACAGTCGACGCTCGCGCTGTACGCCGACGACGCCGCGTACATCACTACATCACTGAACGCGAAACACGCGGCGTCAAAGATGCAGCGCGCGCTCGACCTTCTCCCCGACTGGCTCGCCAAATGGCGATTGTCGGTTAACGTGGGTAAGACGCAGGCGATTGTTACAGGTTCAGCGCGCGTCCCACCCCCCCTGAAGTTCCAAGGAGTCGACGTCGAGTGGTCCCCCCGGGCGAAGTACCTGGGTGTGACCATCGACCGGCGGCTCTCGATGGGGCCGCACGTCCGCCAAGTCGCCGCGCAGGCAAACGTCGCCCGTGTACGACTCAAACCAGTGCTCTCATCCCAACTCCCGATACGCGTCAAGTTGGGCGTATACAAAGCATACATACGCCCAATCCTGACGTACGCCACCCCAGCTTGGTTCGCCCTCACGGTGGAGGGGAACCGCGCCAAACTCCGCGCGCAACAACACCTCGCGCTGCGCACCATCGTGTCTGCCCCCTTCCACGTGAGGAACGACGTAATACAGCGCGACCTAGGGATTGAGAGCCTGGACGAGTTCGTGCAACGTCTCGCGAAAGGCATGTTCGCGCGTGCCGACGCATCTGCCTGGCCGCACGTCAAGCAGATTGCGCCCTGGCATGCGCGCCCGCCTGACGCGAGACGCCTGCCTCGCGACCTGCTCGGGGACGTAGACGGCCCCGTCGCACCGGATTTGACGCCTGAGTAAGTCGCCCCAGACTACACGCGGCCTACTCAAACAGTAACACTGCTCACCCCACTCGCATCCTCGGCGCGCAACTTGTTCTAAGTTAATATAGGCAAGTTGCGCTCCGAAAACTCATACATGCATTTCTCCACAGGCGCTTGACTCACGCACCGAATTTGTTCTAAGTTAATATAGGCTTATTCGGTGCAGACGCACTGGGCGGTAGTACTCACACTACACGACCGCCCACACACAAACATAAGACGGCTCTGCGGTCCGGATCGTGATCGGCTAGCTCTGAGATCGAGACGGACGGGAGCCACATACTTACTCTGTAGGTGTGTCACCAAAGTCGGCACCCTCGTCGCTGGTCGTTCTCGCTGGGCCTCCCCCGGGTCACCGGGGGTCTCACTCGGCGGGGACTGACCGCCGTAGGTGCCGTGAAGAGGCGGCGCTGAGTTAACAGCGCCGCGACGCGCCTACAGATAACTACACAACAGATACACCTCGGGCGTGCGTTGCTATTTTATTATGGCAGGCGCACGCCACCACTATATGCCGACACTAGGCTTATTGATTTTTATTTAATAATGAATCGAGAATGCAAGTCAACTACTATCATTTTAGTTGACTTGCAAACTCACAGCCACATCATGTGGCACTCCAAAGGACCGGTCCGTTGTTACGGGCCGAGGAGCGCCACCTCAGTCAGGGGGCTTTGCCCCGAAACTGATTGCCGCGCCCTCTAGAGGGTCGCAGCGACAACCACGTCAAGCCTGTTTTATTCACTCTCGTACGTTCGTTGCGTGTAGTTCCGCGCGTCCGTTTCGTTTTGTGTTTATTTTATTCGCGTTATCCTCCCGTTCCGTGTTTACAATGGCGCGTACTAAGCAGACCGCTCGTAAATCCACCGGTGGTAAGGCACCGAGGAAACAGCTCGCCACCAAGGCCGCGCGTAAGAGCGCACCGGCCACCGGAGGCGTTAAGAAGCCCCATCGTTACAGGCCCGGAACCGTGGCTCTCCGTGAGATCCGTCGTTACCAGAAGAGTACCGAGCTGCTGATCCGCAAGCTTCCGTTCCAGCGTCTCGTGCGTGAGATCGCTCAGGACTTCAAGACCGATCTCCGTTTCCAGAGCTCCGCCGTCATGGCGCTGCAGGAGGCCAGCGAAGCTTACCTGGTCGGTCTATTCGAAGACACCAACCTGTGCGCGATTCACGCTAAGCGCGTCACCATCATGCCCAAGGACATCCAGTTGGCGCGCAGGATCAGAGGCGAACGCGCTTAAACTGTGCAACTTCTGCTGCAACGGCACAAGTCGCAAGCACGGACACGCCTCGTCGTCGTGTTTCCGTCTGTGACTGTGCGCGTTCACATAAAAGGCCCTTTTCAGGGCCACATATGTATCTGATTGTTATATGTTTCTTTCTATCAGAATGTCGAAAAAGAAAAAAAAAAAACGTTACCCACCACACACATTTATAATTTATATGATACCTATCTACAAATGACGACAAAAATCCAATTAAGTACGAACTAGGTACTTACTTATTTACACTACCTATACCTACACATTATTATAATACCATAGAAGTGAGTACCTACCTACTTAAGTGCTACTCTTGACTGCTCTTCTATACGTATGTATCAGAGACGATGAGTCTTTCATATTGCTATGAGCGCGGCTCTACCCCAGTACCTATTTGCATGATTTAAGTTACCATACCAATCTCGATCAAAATATCACTTTCTCATTATGTTTAGAACAGTTAGGGATCGTTATGATGTATACCTACTTTTCATTTACTTACTTACTTACTTACCTACCTACCTACCTACCTACATTTTTTTTTTTTTTTTTTTTTTTTTAAAGCAGTACCTACCTACCTACCTACCTACCTACCTACCTACCTACCTAAGTAAAGTTCTGAAAATTTTATTATTTTATTCGAATGCGCTTGACGAAAACTCCATGCTTAGAACAAATCGGGCAACCGACCAATCAACGACTAGCATCGTCTCACCTCTCCCCGCGCTCCGACGGCACCACTTCACCCGCCCGCTGAGCTCCGCTCACGGTATATATATAAGAGAGACAAAATTTTGTGAAAACTCCACAGTCGTCCGCGTTGTTCGTGAGCGCCGCACGCCCGTGCCGAGTGTTATTTGTC